>NW_019775516.1:118834-233887 GCF_001039355.2 Lingula anatina
TCACATGCAGAGAAAGGTTGTTTACATCTAGTAAATATAGTATTTTATTTATACACTGACAAACACACCAGGTGAGTTCTTTTATCTTTGAAGCACTTTTTTACAAAGAGGTAAGAAATTAGCTTCGGGCGTGTCATGTTAACCATTTCAGATAGAATCAAGATATTTTCAGGTATGATAGTTTGATGGCGTGCGATGTAAAAAAAGATATCTCAGATTTTTAGACCTTTTGTTCAGGGACAGGAAAAATACACTAAAGTAAAGTCTATGATCTCACAATTTTGGCGATAAAATCTAAACTACCTTTTGATAGAACATTTTGTGTTACATCTTTTAAGTTCCATATCAGCAGCCAATTGGGACCAGGGAGTTCTTGAAACCGAAAGTTTTACCCCCACATGAATGCTGCCGTTACATCATCTATGAGATCGTTGAACGCGAGTTCTAGAAAAAATGTGTTATTATATTTTGTATACTAGTTGTGCACAGAGACAGTGGTTTTGTGATTACATTGGAAGGCATTAACCGTCCTTCAATAAAACCAAATGAGAAACGGGCATGCCATTTTAAAATGAAAAATAAATCAAGTCAAACACGAAATGATGCTTCATGTCTTGGTTCACGCAAAGCCATTACAAAGTGACGGGTATAAAACCCAAACGGACTCCCTCATCACCGCGTTTAGTCCTTACTTTGACCGAGCCGCACACCTTCCGTACCAAGATGATGCTTAAAGCCGTCGTCCTCCTGGCCATCGTGGCTTTCGCCGCCGCCGTCCCAGGCACCAAATACTATCCAGCCCCAGACGGCAGTGGAAGAATCCTTTACTTCCCCAACGGCTACGTGAGCGGCAACTACGCAGGAGGTATCCCAGTGTCTGGCTATGGTGCTCTCCCAGCCTCCAGACCAGTCGTCGCTCCACGCAGAAGCTATGTCCGCCCCAGCTATTCCGGCTATGGTTACGGCAGACGCAGCTACGGTTACCGTCGTGGTGGACTTTACGGCTTGTACGGACGTCGCAGCTACGGTGGATATTATTAAAGGTATGGAATTTTGACTTCTTATTTAATTTTTTCCGCTTATTTTTTCTCATTCATTCTCGTCAACTGGTAATTTTGGGAACAGGGGCAATGATAGACATGTTTTTTTAACTCTTTTTCGTTAAGTCTCTGTTAACCTTATTTTAATGCAAGTTGAGCCTTTGATAACGTAAAAAGAACCCAAAATTCAAAAAGAAGTATATAGTTGCATCTATCAATTGTGATATCGTCGATACTATTGAGAAGATATAAAATAAAAATGGTTTTATAATTTTGCCATTCTAGCCGCAGTTAGATACAGCATCTACCAATAGTGCCACCAAGTCCCAACCTGTAGTTTTACCTGGGCTTTATTACCTGTTACCATGACAACATCTGCCGGACGCTACCAACAGCAAAGGGGTTATTTGCTTTTACGGCCAATCTGAGAATGAACTTTTTATGCTCTTGAGGTGGACTTTTGTGATCAACACCATTGATTTCACAGTAGAATCGCTTTACCTCTCTGTTTTTAATTTAAACCTGTTCAATAAAGCCTTTACTTTATATATGTTTTGCAGTCAGTTTTGTATTAAGGGTAACTTTTTTCTTTAAATTTCAACATATGAAGTATATGATTGATTGATGCCGGTAGACTCGAGCAACATTTTGATAGAAAACCCCCCAGTTACGGCCTGAGCTTTAAAAATCGTCAGCGTTTCAGTAGAAAAGTGTATAATCTTCAGTTTGGATGAGAGACAGTTATCCATCTTTCTTCAGAGTGCAGATGTCCGTGGAAAAATGACTGTCTTAAGATTTGACCCCCATTTGGCTTAACCGCCTTTTTCTATAAAAAAAAATAATATCTTGATTTGAGTACGTATACGTATTCGTGCATCGTGCTTAGAATGGTTTTATAAACATAATTGCTATTTTTATGGTGCATTACTTATAAAATCAATTTTACTAAATGACTCACATGCATTAAAACAAATGTTTTTGTAAAAAAACAAACAAAAAATAGTCTATAGCGTGACGACAATATTGAGGACAATTCGCAGACGATCCTTCCACTTTGCTACTTTGGAATGGTACTGCTTGTTACCTGTGACATAAAATAAGTTACCACGGCAACACAAAAATAAAACCTGCTTCTGATAAAACGCGGTTCAACTGCTGTCATACTTGTACGTTCCTGCTTTGTTTTTAACGTTGCAAAACTGAAAACAGTTGTTTCCCAGAGTTTGTAAGTACCCGGTAGATGTCAAGTCTGTATGCCTTCCTTCTCAATCTGAGCTATAGTCACGTCTCACAGCCGTGCTTCATCCTGTTTAAAGACACTTAATGTGTCTCTCTTCACCTGTGTATCTGCACGTGCCCGTCCCTGGTGCCCTTAATCAATTCGCTCCCTAACTACCAAACCGCAGTTTCATTTTGCTTTTTATTTGCTATCTTGAAATTAAAACCTGACTCAATGATTGGATTTTAGCGTGCTGTTTGTATATTATTACTACTTTGAGTGCCATTTTTGTAATTTGCATAATTTTACTACCAATCGCTATTTGAATGTATTTAAGGTTTAGTGTGAAGTTTTTTATTTGAAATGACACTGGTCACACTAAGTAATTGCAATAGTCGGATTCCCTGAATTATCACATTTTGTGGCAAAATGGTATGCCGGCCTATGTGCCTTCTGACAGGTGCCAGTGTCTAGCAATTTTGACACCTTGACTCAAGATTTTAATGTTCCGGCGTACCAAAACTAAAAAAAGTAGTGTCGTGAAATTTTCAGTATATATCAAAAACATAATTTTCCTAAAATATCCCCAAATGCCAAAGACTGTTGAAGTAACATAACTCTGATTTTTTTATTTATAGATTAATTAATTTATTATTATTAATATCTTTATTTTTAGCCACCCAATGTATTTTTCCAGCACAAGTGTGTTGAACTCTTTCCCTATCTTCTCTAACACAATCACTTTGGTAATGTCCGAAATAAAAAGTTAACCAGTGCTGCACACTGCAGTGTTAGTATGCATTTGCTATTTTACCAACATGGTATTTATGGTTAAAATGCAGGATGATAATGCAAGTTAGCTCAGTCTCGTAAAACCTGCTCTTAAGTTTTGTGGAAGAAGTCATTTGCACAACAATTTCGTTTTGCTTTTTCCTTCTGCTTTAATTTCTAAGACGCCATTCCCAGCCTCACCGAGTTTCAACTTTATTGTAAGAAGGCCAGCTCCACCTCACGCGGATTCTCGCACGTTCTCTCACCACCAACTACCCCCTCTGATATCAGGGACCTCCTAAAATACTAAATTACTGTTAGCGCCCCCTGTGAGCGGAGAAAGGTGACATGCTGGGTGATTTCCATGTAGAAAAATGATTTCCCGAAATTTCAGCAAATTCACCTTTAACACCGAGCAATGTTGCGCATGAGTTTTGTATTCACATGACATGAATTCAGGGTAATAATCGTCTTAATGCATTAATACATACAAGTTAAACCCCCCCCCCCAANGCTGGTTTAAGTGTATGTGGGAACCATGAAGCGTAGAATTAAAATATCGTAGCCCTGACATTAGAATTTTCACGCGATGTGAATATTACTTTTTTAAAAGCACGAAACCTTGTCTAGCTTCAAAAAGAATGACAGATATCAACTTTTTAGTTTTGAGCTTTTCGGAATAATTGTAGTGGTAAGTGTGTGAAAGGTGACGTGAGTTAAAGTAGATTTCGTCCTGTCTTTCCTGGACAAAAAACCACGGAAAACCCTGTTATGTAAAACGGAGAGAAGCAGCCCCGTTGTCGTTGATCACGTCAGCCGTATTTCTTGAATTCCGATTTTTACCTTTAACATTAGATCGCTCCTTTCTCTTAGCGCAGCTCGAGTAAAATAACCATGGTGATAATGAAAGCTGAGGTGTCGTACCTTCTTTTATGGTCGAGACAGCGCAATCACTCACGAATTAATAGCAGTGTCATCTGGAGGGGTTAGCATTTCTTTTCCATTTAAGAATAACACGCATTAAGATTTAGCACCAGAGAGAATGGTGAGGGAAGGAGACATCGCCGAAGATTCATTACTTCGTATTAAAGCATGACAGGGAGCACCAAAGGCAATGCATTTCATCACGAAGTTTAGTGGCAAAAAAAACGTGACTTTAGAGGGCAACACGCACCAAGACTCGGATAATTTAGCGTAACTCCTCTGTTACCATTAACTATCCACGCAGCGTGCTGGGTGTGTGGAAACCGTGTTTTTTTTTTAATTGTATATTTAAAAAAATCTTTTTCGTGTACGTCTTCATTCTTATTTGCATTATTGTGAGGGAAATGGATAATGAAAGAAGGCAATCCTAAAGACTAGTACTGGTTCATCTTTGTTGAGCTTGTTCAGCTGTAGCCGTTTTGTGATTACATGTACATCTTGGAACTTTTAAACTTTATTATGAGATCTTAACCTTTACGGTAGACTTCATCACCCTTAACAGTGTACTTAACTGTATATTACGAACAGACGGACAGCACCCATCATAATGAATTTTAAATCATCTCAAATAAAAAAACGAGTCTTAAGGAATGTAATTGCATGGCTTCTTCACATTAATAAAATATAAAAGAAAATGTTTTTTTACCTGCCTGTACAGCTCCGCGAAAATCACGCGACATCACCATAAGATGTCAGGTTAATAGTAGAAGGAAGATCATCTTTATGTAAATCCAGAGCGTTTAGAAGCCTGAGACACAATATACTATTTTTCTGAAATATATGGCAAATTCCATTTGTTTACTGAGTATTTTTAAAGATTTTTTCCCCCATGCAAATGTGCAATGAGAGCTGGTGATGGTTTCTCTGGTGACGGTTCATATATCTACGTGACGAAACACCACCCTCTGCGTCACGTGACTTACTTCTTTATTTTCCTCAGATGAATGCGCTGTATAGTTGTTGGAGTGAAACGGGTGAATTATTGACGCAATGCAATTTCCATTAAAATGGGTTTTGGTCGCGATATCGGTACTTTTCCTTTAAGGTTGCGTTCTTCGCCATAAATGAGACTCAAATCCAGGGCGATCTCTGGAATTTGCTAAAATTCATTCCTTTTAATATTTTTAAACATATGTTTGAGATCAGTTATAATCCATGCCTTCAGGAGTTTCCATCGCGGACACAAAATTTCAAAATTTCACGATTTTTTAACAGCTTCTCTGGTTTTAAGTGTGCTGAAGTTCGGTTTACTTGAGTCAAATCATAATAATCACTTATAGATTTCCATTTATTACGATTAAAAAATGGCAAGTTTTGTCGTTAACGGTGACACTTCATATTTTGAGATATTTTTTTCATTTTTCAAATGACTTTCCCATGCGTTTTGGGTATAATAAGATTTAAGATTACACACATAAACCACGGGGCGACTTCTTCATCATCACAGGTCTTACAGTGACTGTCTGTTTTCAGTTTCTCATTTAGAAGATGACTTTACCCTGATACTGGAGAAGTAGTAATGACCCTCCAAGCGTCTGTTGCCGTAGATTGTAGTCACAGTAAACATTCTGATCCAGCGGGAGTGGAGAGATGGCAGCGCTATTTTTTTTTAACAACAAACATTTTATATTATCACACTGTTTTCTTTTATTTTGAGATACACTAACCACTCTCCACTGTGCTGATAAAAAACGTACAATGACAACAATACCATCAAACTTTTTAACGCCCTGGTTTTCACTGAAGGACAACATTATATTTGGGCAATAACAATACAGAGGGGGGGTCGGGAGAGGATGAAATAATTTGACATCCCATGACTCTATTTGTACACAATTAATACTTCCCTTAATTTTTAAGGATATGCCTGTTCATTTCATTTGTAAATAATATTTTAATATTTCTACATATATTGAGTGTTAAAATATCACACACACTGAACGATGTCTGTTTGTCGATATTTTTCCTATTTCGCGGTGTTACTTTAGACATTTGTCAACAAAGAAAAATCATCTGAAGCTATTTTCATTCATAAAACATTGGTATCCATGGTTTCTTCTTAAAAAATGCCACAAAACACTTAAAGATTTAAGATTTGCTCACACAAATAAAAATATGTAATATTCGGTATTTTATTACATTTTATTTATGGACACGCTGTCAGTGTATTTTTGTAATAGAAAGACGCTCAACAATACCTTAAGAATGAGCAATTCATTTTCAGAATGGTGTGGTAAAGCCATGACCTTGCAATTTGCATATTTTATTTTATTTTTTATTTTATTTTATTATTATAATTATTATTTTATTTTATTTTTTTTTTTTTTGAAAGGAACCCCTGTTATCCACCGTGGTACATTGAAATGGTAAATAAAAACATAAACAACGTACGTTACCTTTTATGGTCACGTCATTGCGGTACTTGCCAGTACCTCGTTCAACGCCCTTTTTCCTAAATACTTAAAGACACAGATAGTTTTTATTACAATTCAAAATATGGAATGTCGTGTGCAGTTAGATTAAATCTGCTTTAAAACTGCCATATTGAATATTTGGACCTAAATAAAAAGACAATAACATTAGAAATTTCTTTCGGGTCTTCATCACGACAGTAGGAGTTTTTAAAATGTCAAGTAAATTTAAAAAAAGCTTCTTAAATTTTTCTTTTAATTTAAGTGGAGAAGGCTATGTTAAAATAGCACGTTATCAATGAAATGCCATCTAAACCCATCTAAAACTTGACTTTTTGCGATAATGTTCTCAAGAAGGCAACCCTACGTGGCCCGTAATATGCAAGCAAATTTTCTCTCTATTCATATGGTAGTGTCTGGGGTTAATAGTTTCTCACCAAAGCTTTCCTTTGGACTTTTTATCTGCCATTTCATAATAGTCTTATTAACCATGAAAGAGCAACTGACTTGACATTTTACCCAGAATTTTCTCCCAGTCATACGTTAACTAAAACTCAATGGTCACCAACACGCAAACCCGTCATAACCCGACGGGTATAAAACCCCGATTAAACGGCGTCTCATCACTGCGTCTAGTCCACAACTTGACCAAGCAGCACAAAAATCCGTTCCAAGATGATGCTTAAAGCCGTCGTCGTCCTCGCCATCGTGGCTTTCGCCGCCGCCGTCCCAGGCACCAAATACTACCCAGCCCCAGACGGCAGTGGAAGACTTCTCTACTTCCCCCGTGGCTACGTGAGCGGTGACTATAGAGGGGGTATTCCAGTCAATAACCTTGGTTACGGTGGCTACCGCGGTGGATACGGTGGATACAGTGGATACGGTGGATACGGAGTTGGCAGTTACGCCGGATATGGTTACGGCAAAGGCGTCTACGGATTGGGATATGGGCGTGGTCTTTATGGCCTCGGTTACTTGAACCGTGGATACGGCCTTAAGGGCTAAAGGTATGAACTTTTTGCCTACCTTTTATTTCTTTACCTCTATGTTCTGTTGCTTTTAACGTTCATTCTGTTACAAGAAATATACTAGAAGTTTCTTTTTGTAAGTATGCGACTTACATGATTTTTTTTCTGGAATTCTTAATGTCACCAGGTGATTTGTTATAACCAAGAGGTTTGTAAATTAGAGGTTAGAGAGTAGATTTTGCGTTCTATGTATTAGACAAGATGGAAAAGCCAGGTACCATTTTTAATTTTTTATTTCTCGACTTATGAGGATCTCAGACAAATATGAACAATACTGGAAAAATGAGCGATTGATTTTTTTTCTGATGTGGCGTCATTGAGGAGACGCTGTGCCTGTTCTTCTCTAACTTTCAACTTTTCTCAACAAACTTGTGTTGTAAGTTAACACATGCCTCCATTAGAAGTGATATGGAAAGTCGCGTGGAGTTAAGTTAAAGCTGTTTTAAAACGCAGTTACACTGTAACCAGATGTAGTGATGACCATTAGTGACTGGTCAGAAAAACAAAGTGAAAAGTAATTGTTAACAGGGAATACAATAACTTTCTTTCCTTTTTGACGGCTCATGCCTGTTGTTGAAATAAAAATAACTGATTCTTTTAGAATTTTCATAAAACTTTTCTTCGTCCATCTTGTCTAGATATCATTTAAGCCAATTCTTTGAATTTTGTCTGTCGATTTACCTTCCTCGATGTCTACATTCAGTTTAATCACTATTGGTATTTACCTATATTTGTTTATTTGACAAATACGTCAGGGAGAAAAATGTAAAAAAAGAGGAAAAGTAGGCAACATTAGTGTACATATATTATGTTTATGAAAACATTTTATCATAAATTCTTTTAATATGAAACAATCACAACATGGTGAAAGAATATAACCTGTTTGTGAGTTTTACACAGTATATAGAGATATCAGCATTCCTAATGAATATTCTAATATTTTTTTTGTTTTTTCAGCCTTCAGATGAGAGTGCCTCCGCCAATAGTAACGCCAGTTCCAACCTGTAGTTTAACCTAAGCTTTATCACCTGTTACCATGACAATATATGACGTCAACAACAACAACCCTGAGATCGTCGATAGAGGTCGCTTCATATAATAAACTGCATACTTGGTATTGAGGCGGCAGGTTTCATCATTCACTTAATACTGAATTTCCTGATTGTTTTAATGGACTTATGATCAATAAAATCCATTTATCATTCTGGATATTCCGCGGTCTGTTTTATTTCCCCCCTTTATATACGGCATTGCTACTCTGTGGGATGCAGTAATACTACAGGCCTGTGGCCAGCAATTCTAAAATGAAGTTCTCCTTCTGAGAAAGTGAACCATTTTACCCCTTATTCGTTCGCCTATTTTGGGAATTGACAGACCCAAGATAATTTTTTTTTATTCAGAGGGGAACAATTATTTACTATGTTTTTATTTATTTATTTATTATTATTTTTTTTTTTTTGACAAAATTCGATTCTCCGCTAACACAATGAAAAGAAACAACAAGACAACAAGAACTACTTTTAAACGCGCATTAATTTTTTTCAACAAGTATCTACTTTAAAATCTCCCATCCTTTCAGACACGTCTCATAGATAATTCTATTTAAAACATTAAGTTAAAGGCCGGAGACAGCACAAATAATATACTTTATGATTAAGAAAGCGATTAACTTAAAAAAATATTAGACAACGCAGATACTTGACTGATGAAGAGAGAGGAAAACTAAAAACTGGAGGAAAAATAACAAATACGCACGTTTATTCTATCCACAATAAATAGAACGCTCAGAGAAATTGACCGTTACATTTTCTTTGAGAAACATTTACTGGCTGACAATTCCCTTGAGTTTCTGAAATTAAGAAAAGGGGGAAATGTTTAGAAGATAAGAATGCTATAAAATTAAGATTCTTAAACTAAGCTGACTTTTTTTCTTGAAACAAAATCCTTCGCTACTGGCCTACGGCACTTTAATTATCAGATAGCGATCGTATTAAAAAATACTATTCATTATAATTTCAAAGCCACTAGAAAACCCAAGATAATAAGATAACAAAAATAAGACTAAAAAGATTACATTTCACTTTTTACAAGACAAATAATAATGATAATAATAATAAGCATATTGAAAACTTACCATCAGTTTGCTGAAAACATCCATGAAAGATGGGCGCACGCTTTCTGGGAGACCTGAAAAGATTTGACTTGTTTATTATTTAGGCCCATAACATTATTATTATTTTTTATTTCGAAGGAATGTTATATATCTCTTGTGAATGAAAATGAATACATATAAATATATATCATAGGCGCATGAAAGGCATTCGGAGATATTCATTTGTCCACACGAGATTAGAAATGAGGAAGCCATATAAAGGATCCCACAGAAAAGAATCCAGGAAGGGAGAAAAAAATGACATTAACAAAGAGAGAGGGAGAGAGAGATATTTCGTATTCCTATTCATATTCAGGCCCTTAGAGGAAGGGGACGGCGTTGATACAAAAGAGCCGCCATTTGATCCTGATTCAAAAATAATCTGATTGGGTTCTACATGTACCGGTATGCATTTTTCAAATTGGGTCAGGTACGGGTTAAAAGGTTTTTTTCAAGATAAACAACTCCCTTTGAAATTGCTGCCCCCAAACCTTACAAGAATACACGAAAATGTAGTCCCAGAATAGCTTTATGAGCATCATTACCAATAGTGAAGAATGTGGCAGTGAGCAAGATTCTATTGAATTCTTTACCACACGCCACAAAAATCATGCATGAACCGCATTCGGAACATTTCTGAAGGCATCATGAAAGCACTTACTCATGAGGACAGACTTGACTGTCTGAGGTCCCTGAGCCTGCAGATAGGTCACAGTGGCAGCCATGCCCTCCTCTGCCTTGGCTTCCAGACCGACGAAGAAGTCCTGTGTAGCCTGAGGGAGCGACGTGAATTCGGCAGACGTGAGATCAGCCTTCAACTTGGCGGCCATGTTCTTCAACCAGGCGTCGTACTTGGAGAGATCTTTAGACACGACCTGTGAATGAATTAGGGCGCATAGGCAAATGTTTTTTTAATTAAGTAGTGTTTTTAAGATTTTTTCAAATAATGGGAAAGTGTTCTTTGGATATGCGATGTTGGTGAAATCTTTGGCCACAACCATTATTGTGACGTGCAGTAGGGCCGAAAATAACATAGGCCCTACACTCATGGTAATATTTACGAGTTCTTTTCTGTAGGCTAATATAATTTGCTCAAGCCCAAACTCTTTAAATAGATAATCTTTTACTTAAGAGGAATCAATTTCACTCTGTGTCATCGAGATGTCTGACGTCACAAATCTGACCTATTTGTCCTTGTATAAATGTCACTCACGTCTTTCAATCCAGAGAGAGCTGCTTTAACCTTCTGTTGAAGGGCATCGGGAAGAGCTGGGAAATGAATACAATCCGTCAGGAAATCTGGTCTTGAGACTTATTTGTAATTCATAAATTTATCCTTTGCTTCAGATGTTTTACCATGAATTATTGCATATTTATGGTTATTAAGAGCAATCTACTATTGGGAATTTTGCACGGTTATTGATTTAAACTTTAACTTCTTGTATAAATTTACCCAAAGACGATCTGTCTTTTTTACAGTAAATCATAACGTCTAACCATCACACAACACCAGACCAGTCTAAGAACATTTCTACCAACATACCAGTATATCCAAATATATTAATTTTCAGTCATTGTACCCCAGCCCAACACGCATACTATTCCAGCCCTACTGACTTACTCTTTGCGTACTCAACGATCTTATTCTTTACGCTTTCGGTGAAGAACTCGGCGACCTTGTTGTTGTTCACGGCGTCCTTAAGTCCCTGGAAGAGAGCCTTGCCTTTGTCAGAGAGCTTCTGGTAGACGGGGTGGTTCTCGAAGTCCGAGATATGGCTGAGCAGAGAAGGGAGGTCGCGGCGGATGGCGGTAAGTTCCTCGTAGTCAGAGTAGACGTTTCTGAGGTGGTCCAGAGCGACGGCCTCGCTGGAAAATTTTACGTTTATTTGTTTAACTCAGGCTTAGAAGACAAAAGTAGGCCTATTTGTATCGTTTCACAAGATATACATACTTTCATATTTCA
Source organism: Lingula anatina (assembly GCF_001039355.2). Next base: position 130,403 of record NW_019775516.1, read on the forward strand.
AATTTTACTTCATTGAAACTAAACATTTTATTGGGTTCTAGCACTTTCACTCTATAGAATAAAAGCATGAAAGAGCCAATGCCTTGCCTTAGCTATCAACAACTCTATGTCACATGGAGACACGGCATAGTGCAACCAAGCTGTGAGACCGCACCCATACGATTATTTCCTATGTGGGACTCTAGAAATCCTGCAGGACTCTACAGGACTCTAAAGAAATTCCACCGGACGACCTATTGGATTCCCATCTAGAATATATATATATGGATTTGGGCCAATTTACTTTAGGGCGTCCTATGGGAAAGTAAGCACATTTTCTCGAATGTGAAGTTTTGTTTACTTACGCGCCACGTTTTCCGAGAGCAGCAGTGGCTCCAGCGGTGATGAGGCCGGTTGCGATATTACTGAGCACATCCGGGGCAACTTCTACCACCTTGTTGAGGGTCTCCTTACCGATATCTCCGATGGCGCCAATGACAGCTGGGGCCACTTTGTCCTTAACGAGGTTGAAAGCGTCGGTGGCGACGTCGCCAATGCCCTTGCCTATACCTTCAAAGACGTCTTTCACGTCACCAATGAAATCGGCGTCGTTTGGCCGTACGGCCAATGCAATCACGGCGGCAACAAACAAGATCTTGAACATGATGGTTTCTGAAATTTTGGAATCAGTTATTTCAGAATCTATGCTCTGTTTAAATCTTAGGCTTGCGCATCAGCCATAGTCAGATTTCAGAAAAAAGATAATGGATGCCTGAGAGCCTTTATCAAGATGATGCTAAAATATGGTGTTTACCTATACACCTTGTTGACGTAAAACTTTGGAATGTTGGAATGAATTTTCTTAAATGTTCCAAACATCAAACCGTTCGATTCAAGGATAAGTAAGTCCTTATGAAAAGAACACCTACCTTCTGTTGGGGAGAGCTCTACGAAAGTGTTAAATGTAGCGATTTCATGGCTTATATACAGGACCAGATGATTAGGCCGCAATCGTGGGTTTCTCAGTCGACAGTCATGACCTGTGGATTATTGGGACTGCGCCCCAGTGACAATCCGCTTACACGTGCAACAACATGAAGTGAACACGATATGCGGTGCATTGCTTAGGGGCCATTCCCACACCCTATCGTACGAACTGTGGATCAATCTATGTCCGAGGGTATTGCAATCAAGTTACATGTCTGTCTTACTGAAGCTGCTAGGGGGTGATTAATTATCGTTTAGCAGCTTCAGTGGGCGTGCCAGATATCTATGCCGCCTAAGCTGAAAGCAATTTAGCGAGAAACCCTTCGGAGATGGGTCGATCCTGTTAGATCGATCTAGGTATGGGAACCCAGTCTTAGCATGCTTTATAATATTAAATATGTAATATACCCCTACCCTCAAGATAATGATAACGAAATGTGTCCATTTACCATGAGCGCCTTTATGAAACGATTCAACATACGATTATGCAAGTTTTCCCATCCGTAGATTCTATAATTCCGCGGTGTAGCCATATTAGTGAATAACAAAGGTAGCAAGGGGGGGGGGGGAGGGGTGTGTCCGGTTGTGACAAAAAAGTAAAATCCGGCTTCTCCATTTTAACATTTGAATGCTATTGGATACGTTTGCCAGTACACACCATGTTCTACAGCAGAGGTTCTTCAAACAACATCGGCGAAAACAATGTCATCAATTTATTAGGGACAAAAAAATCTAGAACGGGACTAGACAGCATAGGAGTCCGCTACGACAAGTGGTTTATAAACAACTCTTCTTGTCCTTGAGTATGTGCTAACTGAACTGTTTGTGTACCAGGAATATTTAGGGGTGAGAAATATGGTCCATCATTCAACTGAAAAAAAAAAAACAATTTTTGGCCAAGTTATCGAACGAGGAACCAAATATATTACATAAAACACAACTTAAGAAAAATTCAAATGTAAGAAAACAAAAATCAAATTCAATTCACCTGGATTAAATAGAATATAACGTTTGTAAAATGGCAAATATCAGAGACATCAACCCATGTATCGTGACGAAATTGAATATTACGATTGATGTGTGTATTATCATCCCTCGTGCGCGTTCCAGTTTGTGACCTTTCAAAAGCTAGAACAACGCACCTGTCTACTAATCGCCGCGTGAACTTTCCCACCTGAAGTAAAACAGGTTGCTCATACACAATCCCAAGTCGAGTTTTGGTCTAAAATACTACATTAGACCCCGACTTATTCAACAGCAGTTTATTTTTTTCAAACGAGCGCAAGTGGACTTGACTGCTGCACAAAAATACCAGTATTAATACTGCTATTCTTATCCTAATGAACTCAGATAGTCGGCTTTACAAAGTCAACTATTATGTCATGGCGACATCATCCGGTAAATAGCCTACTAAAACACTGTATTTGCGCTTTGCAGAGTGGTAGAATTAAACAGTTTCTGAATTATCAAATTATGGGGTGATTATAACTCGGCGAGGTGATACAGCCCCCCCTCCCCCCCGGGAAACTTGTTATGTTCCAAATCCATCACTTTGCTTTTTATTCACATACATCATATCCATACATTTTCCTGTTTTCAGTCGTTGTACGCGTAAAAATTCAATATTTATGGTAAAAGCTTCAGTTTCAGTAGCAATACTGACGCCTACGTAACGTGAACCGTCAAATCCTATCATTTCAGATCGAGAGCACTATATAATTTCCAGAATGTACAAATTAGGCCGATGCATACAAGTCTTTTCGAATCAATACCGTTATGGATTCCAATTACAGGTACACTTTTTAAAAAGCTACCATAACAATTGAACTGCAAATACTATTGTGGAAATTTCCAACAATATCCTATCCATTATCTTCATTTCTATACACGCATATCCGTCATACAACAAACCAACGTGTGGCAGGAACTGAGAACAAAATCTTTTTTATTCAATGCTGCTTTAATGCGCCTTTACTTATATTTTCCTGGATAATGACGCAGATAGCGAGTAAGCAGCAATCCATTAAGGTGCTGATACAGTTAGACCCTACATAGTATTGTATAGATGGACATTGCAGTGAAAATGTATCTGGGAATTTGGATAGTTTTTGCCTGCAATTGTGTGGCCGTGACAAGTGTCGGTGAGTAGGTTTTTTTTAATATCAAAACAGACGGAGAAAGACGGGTACGAAATTACTATCATTTCATAAATCTTAAATATTATATGGCATATTGTTGCATGTATGCCCTCAACGAATAATCGCCTCATGCCTGCAATTACTTTGTTTTAAAAAAGAGAAAAAGAAAACGGCGACGGTCATATTGAATTTTTACCACTTTTAATACAAAGTTGGTACTTGGAAGCTCGCTCCGGGATTATCCTTGTCTTTCAGAGGTCTTGGTTAAAACGTTCTTTTTTCACCCTGCGCTCTCTGTAGCCTTAAGTCAATATATAATCACGGCATATTTTTGACTTGAATCTTGTAAATATTCAGTAGTGCCAGTGCAAACAATCAAGAGAGCCAAGAAAGACGTCTCAGATGACTCTATTCTGTCACTTTATCTGATTTATTTAACAAAGCAAACACGCGTGGTGTAGATTTCTTTTTCGATTAAAAATGTATACAAATATTTAATGTGTAAATTACAATGTAGAGATTATGTGTTAATACAAAAATGTACATGTCAAGCCAAAGCCTTGTGAATGAAAGTGTCAGAATTGATAAAATAAATAGAACATGGATAGATAAATAATGGCAATATTTATACAATTATTATCGGGGTATTTATTTACTCTTAATTTCAAGTAAATGTTCAGTGGAGGAAAGGTAGCAGTGAGGAAAGGTAAAATATATCAAACCGCAACGGCAAGAAAATAACGAAAATCACTCCAATTTCAAAATATTTATTCACAAAAATACTTTCAGAAAAGCTATGTTTTTATTTCTTGAAATTAAATTAAAATTCAGTTTCTCCAGGATGAATTGTAGGGTTATTCCATTTTTGTTTGTACGCATTGCCACCAATGCACAAACCTTATTGAGTATAATCCACGGGCCTGATATAATTTAGACTGGTATTCTCATCCAACCAGATCACTAATTTTCATCCTTAACAATCCAGTGACAGCAGCATAGTTATACCTGCAATTTAATGCACATCCGAAAGGTATTTATTTCACTTAATGCGTTTCACTTTATTTGCGCTAATGGATTTTTTTTAATGTCACTTCATGTAAGACCGTGATGTGAACGCAGTGTTGTAAGTAGAAAGTCTTCTGGATGAATACTACAAATACGTATGTTTTATATGAAGTACCGATAGGCATCCGAAAGTCACAGTACAATGATGTGATATCAACGATGGATGAAGTTCCAAAGTGTTTGTCCAATGCCAGGAGCTTGGTTGTTCTAGATTGTTTGGAGCCAAAGAAACAGCATCATCATTGATTTTCATTTGTTTGCGACATTGGGTGGCTGCTGCTGAATCACTACACCAGAGAGAGCAAACAAACACCAGGATGCGGCTTTTTGTAAATCCAACCATCTAACTTTTGATTTAAACTACACCTGAAAATATTTATAGAGCTTTGTTTAGTCTAATGCAAGCAAAATACAATAGGATTTATTTCAAGCAGAATCACGTTCAACAAACAGGCAAATGTCTTTCCTTTTTGACTTTGGTAGAAGCAGACAATGGTAACGTTGAAACTCCTGATATTTACGTTCAACTATGCTTGTTAATTAATACGTCTTTTTTCAGCCCTTTCTGGACCTTTACCATTGCCATACGACTGGCTGAATTTTACCGGAAACATACTTACCATGGATACCCAAGAGCGCTTTAATATTGGGGAGCGCGTGCGGTATCACGTGGAAGCTCACGTGACAGCCGGAGATGGGTACGCAACTTCAGGTGAAAGCGCCGAATTTACGCAGCTTTGGTTTTCAGTGAACACTTCGGCATTCCTTAGCGTGAGTATAAGATTTTTTTCCTCACACGGGTGACATTTTGGGATCAATTTTCTTTAGTAAGTCTGGATTAGAAACTCTCTGGGTCAGGCCACTGGCCAGTTCGGTTGCTCTTCCCGGACTGAAGTGAACAAAATTTCAACAGGACTGTAGTCAGCAATTTGAAAAGGAGGGTTCCTTTTTCTGATAAAGTGGACCTTTTACTATGAAACCTTTGTGTGCTTAGTCTAAGTTAGTTCAAGGCAGATAAGCAGTTATCCACATTAAAGATTAATCTTTGGCCTGGGACTTTAGTCTTGTCTCTCTTGCTATAAAAATGGTGCGATGGGTCCACTGCTGATTTACAGATTTCCTGGGTCAAAGTTCAAGAGAAATTTGGTCTAAACTGATTCTGGTGAACAGTGTCCCACATGGTACATCTGCCATTCAGTACTGTTTCTAATAGTTTTCAGCTCAAATGGCAACAATAACATTCACAGCTCCCGACGACACAATTAATCAAACCTTGAACGTGAGTATTATATGATAAATATGTGTATTAAACTAATGCTATTATTTTTTAATTGAAATATACCCTGATGCCTCCTTCTTCATCTATACAAGTCCTACACTCTCCAGTACTTTGTAAAGAAAAAAGTATTTGAAGCTGGCGAATGTATTAAAACACGTTTGTCGTACTTTAAAATTGTTTTTGCATTAGGCCGATCCAGTGGTTGCATTCCCGTTTTGTTTATTTATTTATTGAAGAAGAAGGAGAAGAACAACAACAACAATGTATCCAACCCTTCCGACTTTCTTACATGTAAATGGGGACGAAAGACACTCTCAAAACTACAGAAAAGTTTTTCACTCACCTCAATTACGTTGCCTTGCAGGTGACAGGCGGTGAGACCGTGTTGGGGTTCAGAGCGCCGGAGACGAATGCATTCGCTGTTAGCAGCTACGATCTTAACAGAGTTCAAATTGTGGAATTTGACATCGAAACAAACGTAACAGGTGCTTGATAATTTAGAATTAATTCAAGTTTGCCTTGTTAGTATTTATTAACATCTGATTAGAAAAGAAAGCTCCTGAAATTGTGTTATGCCAGATATTTTGCAGTGGTCATGTTCTACATAAAACATGTATATCCAATGGACAAAATTTGACCCACCGTATATAGTTCTTTTACTCAAGTTCTAAAAAATTCATTAAGGTTTTTTAATTCTTTATGGTATCAAATATTGAAGTATATAACTTTATTCGTTTCGTTCGTGTAATTGACAATATATATGAAAAACATAATGACATTCAAATTATTATTTGTAAATTCATCTCTCGTTGCAGGTCCGATTGTTTTAGGCAAACAATTCTTCTTGAGTTTTGGTGTTTCGTATAATTCATACAGTGCCGCTTTCTCTTCAAACACGTCCTTCATATTTTATCCTGACGTCATCATGGCGGCATTGGATTCGACAGAGTTGGTTTCTGGAACTCCGTATTACGTCACAATCACCATCCCCAACATTCCTGCGTCTACAGTCAAACTGGCCATGGCGTTCACCCTCACACATGAGCCAGCATTGATCGGCAACTGGTCTTTGATCCAAGTTTACAATCTTGACGAACTTCAAACTAAAATATTCTCAGAAAATTTCCTGTCTCAAGGCTTTCAAACTCACTCAATAACCTTTGATTATAGTGTAACTACTTCAGTAGACATGTCCATCAATGTGGTCCTAATCTTGACCATCAACTCAGGTCTGACTGACTCTTGGTCAGGCAGGGCATGCCTTCAACTGGACAGCACTTTCGGCGATCACGTCCAAACACACCAGTTGCCGGTATCCTTAGGATCCCATGGGGCGCTGTATGTCCGAAAGGCTCAGACTGATGTTGACGTCATTGACGTGTGCCCCACCACACCTTATTTTGAAAACTGGGTCATCCGTGCTGAAACGGCCGGTATGTCTACAAATGGGACACAGCATTTTTTTCTGAAAGTTGAGATTCCCGATGATCTATATCCATATATCTGCCTTGGGGTTTCAAACGACTCGGTGGAAACAGGTTTTCTTCTCTGTGCCACAGACAAAGTGATTCAATCCTCGGCAGCTGCTACATCCATGCATTGTGCTAAGACAGTAACTCTCAATTTGACATTCACCCAATCCGGAATCACGTGTGAAGATCACGCGACTGACGTGAACCTCACTTTTGCACTGTACGTAGCGGATTATGCTGTAAACGTCACAGTGGGAGAAAATCTAGCTTTGATACTGGCGACTGGCGACTCCAACCTCCAGTTCAACGCGCACGTCCAAGATACGATTAATGACACCAGAGGAGGAATCAATATGGCGTTATTGCCATATGTTGTCGATAATGTAGCAGAAGGAGAAACAATTAATCATTCTCTGTCCATCGTATTTCCATCAGGACCTGTTTCTGTTCTTCTAGAAGTAGGGGTGTCCAACAACTCACTTGCCGTCGTCAACATTACAAATATCGCCGTCAGTTTTGGAGGAGCCATAAATGTGAAAAGTTCCGAAATTAAATTTCCGGACCACATAACTTATTATTTTTCCCCTACAAATGATACTTTTGATCGCGTGCAATTTACCCTGCCGTACATCTGCATCAGCGATAGTGCATCTGCTGTAGAAAGAGCATTGCACGTCGCCATAGCAACCACTGTGTTGACCAATAGCGGAGTTTCCATGGATATGTATTTTATATGGACCAAGGTTACATACGGGGCTGTACATAGAGTGACACAGACGCAGATCAGCACTGTAAATGTCTATCCCCGGAATAGCCACTTTCCTACAAGTGCGCCTATTACCGCCACAGCTCCCACGTCCAGCGAACAGAACCTAGTGACGTCAGCACCTGGTCTCGTCATGGACGACGGTGTTCCTCGCCTCTTCATGACCGTGACATTGATGACAGCTGGAACGCTGAAACAGGGGTAAAGTAAAGGTTGAAGCACACACCCCTACACACACACACACACACACACACACACACACACTGGGTAAATTAAATCACTTGCGTGAGTTTTCAAGCATCCACGTGTTTGTGTGTGTGTGTGTGTGTGTGTGTGTGTGTGATCAATATCCATTTTGCGGGGAGTTTACGATATGTTTTCTGTTTTGAAAGGTATCAATTTGGTGAAATTGTCAATAAGAAATATTCAATTTTTTGGGCCAACTTACGTTCCAAATAATTCTTGAAAGATTTATTTAATCCGACTCTCAGAAAGAATGCCTCTTTGTATAATAAACAAAAAAATACTGGTAAACATGTGCGCTTAAGTTTCCAGAAACGTTGGCGATATTTAAACTTGAGTCCTGAATATTCTTTTTCAGAAACACTGCAAGTTTGAATGTGACTTTCGGACACGTGACCGACTCTTTAAACTCCACGTCACCAACAGATGCGTACAACGTCACCATCACTTGTATATTTACGCCATACCTAACTTACATAAGACACCTTTATGACGTAGATGGGATGACAGTTTCTAACAGTACAGAATTCCTTTCGCTTAGTGTAAGTATTTAGTAACATGGTTAGTGAAATCATAACCTCTGTGACGAAACTTCATCAAAGAATTGAAAAAAGTTTCACATCTCCTTTAAGCACTTCATTTTTGGCGAATTTACATCCGGTCGATTTTGTCCAAAGGGCATTTTTGAATAAATAGTTGACGTAATTTCTATCAGAAATGGGATAAATGCTGTTCTCTCAGAAATATCTCAATTATCTTGTCTATTTCAGTTTGCAATATTTGAATATCCAAGAGTTATTAATAACCTCATATTAGAAATCAAGGTAGATTCAACGTATTCACTTGACCAGGCCCTCTTTGGAGCGGGATACCTCAGCGTTGGTCCTGTGATTTTGGAACACAGCGATCGTTATTCTAACAAATATGATCCAATCATCGGTTCCTATGAGTTCTTCATTGAGCGAGGTACGTAAAAAAAGTTCTGGGAGGCACGTGACGTCACCTTGACGACGTAAAGTTGGTTTGACGTCACAATAGCATTGATATGTTGCCGCGTGCTGTATGACATTATAACCGACCAATTTCAGATTTAATTCAGTCATGAATTCAGTCTAGAACAACGTCTCTTTAAATCCCTTGTATGTCGACAATGTACAAAGAAATTGGATTGTTTACTGGTACTTGCAAAACGTTTTCCATTAGTTCCAGAGATTGATAATGTTAGTAGAGCCTGCCGTATAGCTGGCATCCGGATTTAATTTATGACCAGTTTAAGGGGCTTTATAACTAGGCCTCAAGTCAAATACGTGCACTTCATTTTATATGTCAATAATTGGTTGGTGCTGCAAAGCGCGTATACATGTACTTCAACTGATGACGAGGAATGATAGTAAGTAGGGGGTGTTTACTATTAAAATTTATCGCACTTCCTCGTGCGCAGGATCTCTCTCTGAATGCAATCAGGTCGACAGATTGAGAAATAAAGTAGATGACAAAAATATTGGTGATTATACAAGTGCGTTCATTGTGAACACGCTCTAAGACACAATTTCTTTTTAATACTAGCCATTTTTGCTGTCATTGTCGTTTTCCTTTTTTATTTTTTCTCAACAGCAAGCTACCAGCCATTGGGCTGTTTCAGACATAACCGGCATCGCGCCTTCCCCGATCTTGTAGCCAACTACAGGGGGGTGTCTATCGACTGGCAAAATATGGCACACAGCTTTAATTCTATCATCAAATGGTGAGTGAAAAATAAGAAAGATTTCGGGTGGACATTGAAACGATTCTGTTAGTATAAAAACATATGAGTTTGTATCAAAAGAACAATCACTGTCAATAACCATTACCAAGCAGATGAAACTGTGTCAACATTCCAAATTTTAGAAAAATATTCAGTACAAAATATCCCAAATAATAACCAGCAGCACCGCCAAATACAGTAATACCTACAAACAGACGCAATGCACACGCGCGTCACGTGCATATGAATTCACGTTGAACACAATTTCAGGTGTGCTGAAGAGGTGGCAGCGAGGAGGACTTCCCATCCTCAGAGACAAGCATTTCTATCCTTCGGCATAAAGTTTTATGGCGAGTGTTGGTCAGGTGACCACGTCCCAGTCAGCTATTGGTTGAACCATGCGTCAAGCCACTGCGAGGTCTATGACGTAGGAGGAAGCAGGGATTCAATGTTTGTCTATAAACTGAGTATGTACCACAGTAGCCTTCTCCACGAAAACGAAAATATCCCGTTTTCATGGTTTGGAAGAATAGTTTTACTGAAATATGAGCGTAAATAACATTCCGTCTAAGTATGAGAATTGCTGTTCGAATTTTGCCATTTTAACGATTGTAGCCATTATATCCTACTTTCATTCTATGAGCACGATCTTCATTAACACTTCAAAATGACGCATCGCCTTCAGTTATTTTAGATAAATATCTCCGTAAAGTGTGATGCATGCATATGATCGTTTTTCAGACCATTCTAGAACCTGGCCACAGATCCCTGAGGTGGCAGCGTCGCAGAATTGCGCGTGCCGCTTTGATCCTACGTCAAATAACTGCGCGTGCTGTGACGTCACTGAGTGTCAGTGTGGACGTGTTAAACCAGGCAACTGTGCACGTTGTAATTATTTAGATTTCTGTGAAGTGGAAGACTTTAGTAAGTGTTGTATGTCTCGTACGTTTTATTCCACAGGCAGTTCAATTGTCGTAGAGTCTAATGGCTTCATGATGTCATCAAAATGACGTTTATCTACTTGGTTATTTTAACCTCTGGCGAGCATGTTAAGAGGCCATTTTACAGAACAACTTATTTAGATTCCGCTTTGAAAAGCGCACATTTTTAACCTTTTACTTAGGCCTACTTCTTTTAGATTTAAGAGTTATTTCCGCTGTTGCTGACTTTATTCGTTCAAACATTGTTTCGTACAGGTAGAAAGGAGTCTACTGTGGAGTTAAGTGATCAGGAATCCATCAGATGTACATCCGACGGTACAAGGTAATACATTACCTCCCTATTGGATTTGAATCTATTCTTATTACGGGGCGTATTAAATAGTACAAAATAAGGATGCATGTAAACAATACAGGTGTAAGCAAAATGCAAATTATGCTTCATCCAGCTGTGATGTTCAAAAGGAAAAAAAACTCGACACTCACGTAGACCTGCTAGATGTTATGCTGGGACTTAGATATTTCACGCTTTAGCACAAGGGCATTTTCGTTTCACATGAGTGTCTAGTAGGAGATATAATACATTTGCTTTTAGAGATGTAAACAGTTTGCGGGGTGATTAGTGTAAAATGTGACAAGTAATCGCATAATATATGCAACAAGTATGATGTGAATGGACTTGAACAGGTGTCAACTTTACGCGTCATATTAGGTCTTAGAACTGTAATCAATTGCACAATTATTTTGGTTTTCCCTGCAGTGCATGTGAGGATGTGCCATGTTGCAGCTACTTTTTCCCGCGGGCTGGGAGCCAAGTTATAGAAGGTAACACCACAGAATACAGATTAAATTACATGTACGTCGTGTTCCAGAGAGCTAATCGTTATCCAATGCATTTGTGTGTGTAGTGGTTGAAGAAACGTTGTTATTATTATTATTATTATTATTATTATTATTATTATTATTATTATTATTGAAGTACAAAGTAAACGAGTGTTTGTAGCGAATGAAGGGGTCGCTATAGTCTCCAAACAAGATAATCCGTCCCTAGTGACGCCATATTGGGTTTTTTCTCTCGTTCCCAGCTATTCCTGACCTGGACCGCGTCCTTGGCTACGACAGCGTGACAGGCACAGTGTATGGTAGTTATAGAGACGTGATTAAGGAGAGCCCGGATATACGGACGTGGTTCAGCGTGTCTCCAAATCGTCTGCTGTCTGCACAGGCACGAACCACTTGGAGAAACGCCATTAGTTGAAGCAAGGCAAAGGGAGTTTTTCCTTGTAAATTTCAGCGCTCTCTGTCATTCAAAAAGTAGACCTAAACCATATCCAAAACTGTTGACATAATCTCGATGTACATAGGATTTAGAGTTTAAGTTTGTGATGTATGAGTGACACGGAAATTAAGATGGGTGTACTTCACGTAACGGGAAAAAAATTAGACATAAAGAGATCTAAAACGTTTTTAAGACCAATTTTTTCGTCACCGGCGCATAGATGGGTTATATGTTAAAATGAAAAATTGCTAAAATATCTAGGATTATTTGTTTGTGGTGTCGTAACGTTTTCACTTTCAATTGACATAAAGTCCACTTGTGATATCAAATATGTAATATATCGTATATTTCTATTTTTATAGATATCAGTGTTACATTTGTTATATAGTCCTTATCTCCATTAAACCATGAAAGAAAAACGACTATTCAGTCATATAGACTTGAAAATGGGTTACAGCACCTTGGTTACATTGTATTTACAAACGTGAACTTCCAAATGGACGTCCAGAAATGAAGAATATAGACTCGACCTGTTTTAAGTGCAGTGACGTGTGATATATATAATAATAAATACTGAGTGTGGCATGCCAAAAAAAGTGATCGTGAAACAAAATGGTACATAAAACAGATATAATTACTTTTAAATATTTCCCATATACACGTAGGCCGAGGTTGAAGTTAGGAAACTGTACACAATTACATGTTTTAAATAAAGTATCCTGCAGTTATGAAACAGTCATGCGCGTTTTAATGAAATAGATATTCAGATTATTTAAAATGGTGGATTTTTACGTGCACTTTTGTATCATATATATAACGTTGTTTAATATAACTGTACTACACCAATGCTGGTCAACCATAGCTTATTTCAACAAATAAATCTGTAACTACGGATATTTCAAGGCTTTAAAAAGCATTCTATATATTAGCCCTGACAAGAAACTTGAAATGGGATAAGGTCATAAGACCTCCAGTCTATGCATTTGGATCTTCCAGAACAAAATAATCGTCATCTTCCTTGATTGCTCCATCTAAATCCCCATCCTTTTCTGGACAATCTGCTCGATAGGTGGCGTCTTGGTCACTGGGATGGATTCTGTCTACTACGTCAGCCGCCTGGCAGTAAAAACCCGCATCATTTTGATCACTTTCACTGCAAGATGATTGGGTACGACTTCCATCACCTGTCCTCTCGCTGATTTCGGTCAATCCAGAAACATCGCAGTTCTCGGGGTCTGGGGCTTCGTTGACAGAATCGTCGACAATACTGTTATTGTTTGGCTCAGAACCGGTTGCACTGCATCGCGCAGAATCCGAGTGATGATTGCTTCTCTCTCTGAGAGTCTCGCTTAACGGTTCTTTAGCGAAACGATAATAGCTTCTGCCAACAGAATCATCATCAGAATCAAATACAGCGGTGTTGGGACCCCAGTCCGCTGTACAAGTAGTAAGAGTGTGTGCATCCGTAGAATTCTGCACAGGGCGGGTAGGAGTGTGAACGATAGGAGGCACGTGAGGGCGTGCATCGGCTGAGACATTCAGGCGGGAATACGTGTCTTTTCCTTCACTTTCCGGCTGCCTTTGTTCAGTCCCAGCTGATATTTTCAAATGATCGTAGTCTCCATCAGCTACAACAGGCGTTTTTAAAGAATTTGACGCGTCTGAGACATCTTTGTTACAGTTGTCTAAAAGCGAGTCCGGAATGAGTTTGATATAGGTATAATAGTGGTCGCCATCTTGGGGGTCACTTGAAGCCTCTCTCCTGGTCGGCGGAACCCTGGCCAAGCTGTCGGCGCCAAGTGTGTTAGGTGTGACGTGCTCGGGTTCTTCTAACACGTATGAGTCCGACAGCGAGGAATTGCTTCTGTTTGGCGCGTCACGCTGGCCACGTTTTTCGTACGGGTTTGCCGCGCTGTGCACGTGCTCAGGGCCCATTGAAATATCCTAGGTAATACAAGATATTTTTTCCAAATTTAATTTAATTTAATTTAAATTAATTTTTGTATTCGTATAAAAATGAAAGATGTGTCTTTTAATGTTGGTTTCATTTCATGTACGCCCACCCACTTCACTCACATTCATTTGGAAAATTTGTGTTGGATAAATATATATTAATATTCTTGTATTTACCCATAACCACTTTTTGCTTTCACAGATACTTATTCACTCCTCACTTGAACTTTAATACTAAGGTTTCTCTTTAAAAAGCGAATAGCTCTTCTAACCGGGAAGGTGATAATTTATAACTATCAGGTTTCCAGTCTGGGTCGCGTTTTCTATTCATCCAGCTACAATCAGGGTGGCTACAATACAATTCAGTGAAAAGACCGGTGTTTACTTAAGAAGACTCACCTGGCTTTGTGGGCCATGACGGGAAATATGCGGACTTGTGCCTTTGTTATTCTTCCTGAATATAGATAAAACACATTGACTAAATGACAGAATCACCAGTTGTAAAATAATCTATTGAAGAGAGTGGCCCTAAAAGTAGCTGCAAGTAGGTTTACCTCTGTGTATGGAGTGTCTAAATATTATATGTTTTACTGCCTGTTTATGATAACGTCTTGTATGATTTTTAAAAAATGAGGCGTAACTCCCCTTGTCATCCCACCTTTTATCAAATTGAATTCAAAATCGAATTAAAAAAGTGATTTCGCGTATTTTTTTCTTACACAAACACGCATGCAGAGAGAGAATTCACTAAATAGTTCTTTATTCTTTTAAGGTGAGGGGGGATATAACATGTATCTAAACCGTACCTTCTCCTCCGCAAGAATACACCTAGCAGTACTGCCACAATGACCAGCAATACAACTGCGCCAATGATTTCCGCTACAAGGATGACGGTGTTAGAGCTGATGGGCTCGTCTTGCAAGTGATTGTTGGCGGTGGCAGCGGCGGTAGTGGTGGGATAAGTGGTGGGATGGGTTGCGGGATAATTATTGGGATAAGTGGTGGGATAAGTGGGTGGATTGGTTGAGGGAAAATCATTGGGATGTATGGTGGGATGAATGGTGGGAGAGTTGCTGGTAGGGGATGTATAAGCAATAAGACGTAACGGCTGGTTGTAGTCATCGCCCGCAGCATCGTCAAATAATATGTGTGAGTTTTCCTGTATTAAACTCAGTATTTCATTTGCAACTTTGTTATTACATGGTGTCATCCATATTTTCCCGTTATTCAAAGTTTTGGCACATGGTTGAATGTCGTCCCATGCTGGAGAAGGATTCGACTGTAAATTGTCTAATAATAAAAAGCAATATAATGTATTTGTCTATTTGATAGAGGTTCGAGGGCGTCAAAACTTGTACTGAATATAATAAAAATGATCAACATTTATAACTGAGAGTATTAAGAAACAAAATACCCATCGCTAGCAATAGTCGCATTTTCCTCTACTATTTCCGAGTACTCATCCCTGTTTTGTAAACTATGTATTTTGTAGTGACATATATGTAAAAAAATTGTATAGAGTAGAGAGCCAGTAAATGTAATTTGTACACATTTTAGTGCTCAACAAAGTATTATTATAAAAAATATTCGTGCCTAGAATTTATCGTAATCCAACGAAAAGGATCTGATTATAGATTCTATCCATATTGATTCTATCTACATCGGTTAAGGTTGCAGTTAGGTCGGCTCAAGTGCATTACAGGGGATGGGAGTAGGCAAAGTGTCTTTGGCAACAACATGTTAGTCCCTCAGTTAAGAAAATGGGTGGTATTTTCCTGTTTCATTGGTCAGTTGAAAATTACAAACCAATTATTTTCACAAACAGTATCTTATAATTTCCCGTTCCAAAATTGAGAACTTTCACACAATTATCCAAATAAATTCGGCATGAAATAACACCACTCCCATCGGTACGGTATTGAAAAGGTACCAACACTTCACTTTTTTAAAATTGCCAGGAAAAAGGTGGGTCTTACATAACTCTGTATATATGCCGCATGAAAAAATTCCCTTTACACTGCCACCTTTTGTAGGGGGGGGGGGGGTCTTAGTAAAACCTTTATGGTCGGAAATGTTCGCTCTCGATCTAATTTGATTTCCCCACAGGTTCTATTCCATCTATCAGGTTCGATTCGCTTAAAGGTAAAGAGGTCTTTCTTTAAAAAAAAAGAAGCTGGAGCACTCTTTGAAATCGCTTGCTATACAGACCAGTGAAGGAATTTTGAGCACAAGCCTTCTTTTACTCACCGTTTCTACACAATCTTTGGAGTGGTTCCATGTCCGTTTAATACTGCCTGATCCAATCTTAGGAGTTTTAACAAAAATCCCGGACCTGTGTCTGTGATGAAAATGCCCTTGCTGCCGAAGTGTACCGTAAGGTTACCACAAGTGTAACGTAGTGTGTTTTAATTTAAAAATCTAATATGTACAGAAAAATGCTGATCTTCCTCTTTTGTATATGGGAATCTATTCAATTTATACAAACAGCATATTTTATATCAAGACACGCCAGGAATGTATTGGTATCACCCATCATTGTGTTTCTCAATTCTCACCTACGCTCGTGCAGATGTGTAACATGCTATTTCGGGACTTTCTTTTATAAATTACTTCCTTCTTTCGAAGTGGAGACAAAGGATCATTGCAAATGTAAATCCCCGCTCGTGATGCAGGCTGCTTGCTTGCAATAACAAGACAGCAAAGCTTTCAAATGTACAGACAAGAAGCAGAAAACAATGATGCACAAAATGGGTTATTTGGCAATTTTGATGCAATAAAACATTATGCTTAACAGCAAAATCAACACCATATTTACATTTATTAATGCACCACATGTAACAGGAATATTAGGAATGAAACTGGCGTAAAGCTTCAGGCCCATGAGAGTTCAAATTCACACATTTAAAATGCCGGATGAAAAAAAATTAAAATTTCACGAAAAGAAATTAAGAAAAAGAAACTAATAACAATAAAACTAATAATAATAATAATAATAATAATAATAATAATACAGTCAAGCTGGTTTTCCAATTTGAACTGTATGTCAATACTAAGCCAAGAATCATTTGTGTGAGTTACAACACAATAAGTAACACCGTTTTCCTTTCATAGCGTGTGGTGGTAGTACACAAAAAATAGGAGTTCTATGTCAGTTATAGTGCATTATTACGTCATGGTTAACAGCATAATCACTACCAGTATTTAGTTATCTTCTTCAGTAACATGGATATTCAGAAAATGTAATTACCAAACGTCTTCATGAACGTGGGACTTCGAAGTCCCAAATTGAAAATGCCAATGTGTGAAAAATGAATTTCGCAATAAATAAATATAATAATAATAATAATAATAATAATAATAATATAGAAAAAATTTAGGATCAAGCCGAATGTCGAACTCGTATTTTATGAATATTCATCAGTTCTGTAAGTTTGAAGACAATTGGTCAACGGTTTTCCTCTTATCGTGTTATCTCTGAAAGTGCACGGCGACGACAGACGCAGGTGATGGGTGTGTTCAAACACAATGATATTTCATAACAGAAAATAAACATTTAGGTACTTATTAGTTACACTGATACTGATATCATACTTATTCTTTTTATATTCATGAGTTTTCTCCAAGTTACCAGCAATGGAAAATGAAAAACGATTCGGTTATAACAAAGTAGGAGAGTATTGAAACATATAGGGCAGAAGAAGCCTTTGTTTTATATATTCTGCTTGCAGTTATTTTGTCAGAGATTCTGTTATGTAGATATACCAGTTTCACTACGTTCAAATAAAGATGGATTATCGTTCTCAACTCTGAGACTCAACGTTAAAGGGAATCATATATTTGAATATCCATTTAATATCAACGTTGTTTCGTCTTGCTACATGTATCTTGCTACATCATCAGCCAAATTTTTTTGCTAAGTCATACACATCACGTGTTTCCAGCTCACTGCTTTTCGTTACTTCTCCTGTGTTGCTCATTAAATCTAAGTATGTATGATTTGACGGTTGACGGCGTAAAGCAGACGGTGACTGTGTCCCACTTGTGGCAGATGTCGTATTGGAATCGTCAAGGATAAGGCTGTAGTAGTTAGAGTCAGCTGGAGTAGCGTTCCCAGTTTGCTCTTTGTCGCCTTCTCCTGTGGTATAGATGGAGTTATTTCTAAATACGCATGCATCATGGTCATCGACTGTATTTGGGTGGGTGGTTTCATCGTGATCTCCATTAACCTTTGGGTGAAACAATAAGTCCAGTTACATATATAACTTTAAGTTGTTATTATTCATAACGAAATGAGTGATTTACATGGCTTTTTCGTGATATGTACCCTGAGCGTCAGAGCAACGTATAAGCTAGCTTGCTAAATATACCTTGTGGTGGAGTCGCTTTTACTCTGGTATTGCTACTATGGGTTATATATGAAATCAAGATCGAGCTGGCAATACCGGAATCTAGAACCTAGGGTAGTGATATGTAACATTTGAAAAAATTAATCAATCTGGATAAAACCATAAACGACGTGACTTACCAATTCGTTTGATTTGAATTTAAGCGTCGTCTGTAGTTCTTCCATCTTATTCCGTATTCTGAAAACATGTAACAAAATTTTCACCAGTTGATATAATTGATAAGTTTGAATGTAAGATCCTGGGTTTAATTACAGTCGTATCAAGTTTCACACACACCTCATTGCCTGTTGTAACATTTACACGTTAGGCCTACTAGTCGAATTTCGTACACTAAAGTACTACGCAAATGCAAACAAATGTAAAAATGAACAATTATTTGTATAAAAAATGAATGAACAAGATAAAGAAAAGGGTATATGACGCTGAGATTTCAAAAAAAAAAGTCCACACACCTTTTCCAGCAGAACCACAGTACTGCGAGCCCCGCTATCAGCGTTGCCATGACGGCAGCCAAGACAGCCCCAACCAAAGCTCCCACACTGAGGCCGTCACAGGCCGCTGTTCTGCCGCTTGCCTTAGGCAGATCTGTTCTGGCTGGAACATGGTAGATGTAGATGACAATTTAACGAACAGAGAATTACATGGCGCAAAACAATACACTGCTACATGTCCATTTACTGACATTTGAATCCCCAACAGGGTGCGACCGCCTGGTAGGAGATCGTTGGACTTGTCTGATTTCAGGGCGTGTCTTTTGACTGTAAGACTGAATGCATGACAGACCTGGAACCGGGGGGGGGGGGGGGTCGTTGGGTTTGAACGAACCGTCCTTTTTGCCGGAAAAGGTCCCCTGTGGCTAAATTTTTATCCAGGTAACGTAGGCTTTATGATAAAGATCCCCTCTTATAACATTGCTGGCTACAGGTCCGCATGGGACACATATTGAACTATTTTCTTTGCAGTCATTATTTATTTATTTATTTATTTATTTATTTATTTATTTATTCTATTTTTTATTCAGAATAGAACAATTAAAAATAGTGAATATCTACAAAATGCCTTTTTTAGAAAGCACATACATGTAGGCCTACATGTACAATGCACTTCATGTTCAACACAAGGTAACATAAAAAAACAACTTACCTTCGGACTAAACTAATACATCCGTAGATCTAGCTTGACTTGTCTTATAACAAAGTTATACATGTTTTAACAAAATCATAATATTGAAAACATTCTTCTTTTTATTATACAATCTTTAAGTTTCGGTTGGTTCAGTGATATAATGTACCTGTAGCCTCACCTCTCACTGATTGCGTGGTGATTGAGACATCTGTATTTGTTGTATGGCTACTGCTTATGGAGGGTATAACACTCGTATAATCTGTATCTGTGGGGTTGTCCTGTATTTTTGCACACTGGTAATCTGAGAGGATTTTACAACTGCAAACATTCAGATTACTTCCTGAACACGCGCATACACTTGAGTTGGTAAATTTAACAACATATTCACAACCCTCAAAAGTGGGAGTGCATGAGAATGCCCCTTGGTTGAAAGTGACCGGGAATTCTGAGCAACGTATGGCTTCGCCAAGTCTTTTTAATTCTGAAATGAAGCGTATGAGAATCAAGTTGAATATTATAACTCTAAAAGACGATAATAAAATGCAAGTACTTTTACTGAGAATCACTTTTTATCTTTTTTTAATGTCTGGCAATGTCTGTCTTTTTCGCGCCATTCTGGCACAGCTTAACAATTTTATAAAACACTGCTTAACTCATTTACGCACTACAAAACCGACCGCTTGCATGCAAAATTTCAAATTCTTCGATACAGTAGTTGCCGACATATGGATACTTTTTTGACAGAACCATGCTTCATCAAAGCCAAGCTTTGACCAGCCCAAAGGAGCACTAGCCAATTAAATCAGTGCATGTTACACAATGCAGCAGTGCAACAGACTTGGTAGTCAGTTAATTGGTAGCGACACACCTAACTTCATACTTCTCCAGTTAGATATCTTGATGTGAGATCTGACTTTTTTTAAAAAAAAGAACGCATTTTTACCTAGGTATACCTTTAAAACTGAAATATTCCATATTAAATGTCAAGTCTGTATCTCAGATTCACATAAAGGCTTAGCTGTGAACTCAGGTACACAGAACAAGTTACTACACATTACAAACCAACATATAAACAATAGTCTCCATAAACAATCTGGTACACACTTTTAATACTTAATGTTTGCCTCTACAACAAAATTGAACGTATGATCAATGAACAGCTCGTTGCTAGGCTCCAATTATGCTGACTATACTGAGAGAGAGAGAGAGAAAGAGAGAGAGAGTAACATACTATTATTTAAATTGACCCCATCGACTATCTTCTCAAAACAAAACACCGTGAAAATAACCACCAGTTGCATCTTCTCTTTATCTTCCTGAAAGGTCACAACTGGGCCCTCCAATAAATCTCTGCAGTGACCTTGAGATAAATTAAATGACGCACATTCTATAAACCGTACACAAACCCAACACAGCAAGTTCTCTTACTTCCTACTTCCTGCTCTCTATCATGATAAATATTATTGGACTCTCCCTGTACTAGAAAGGGTGACGTTAACACCACGTGCTCCACGTGATAAACGTTGTGTTTACTCGCACATCTTCTTTGAGGTTACAATAAAGACATGCAACTCTGCTTTGTTATGCAATTCATAAAAGAAATGGTTTTTGGAGCTCAGTTTAATCTTATTTGACCCAGGAAAACAGGTCAATGCACATGATAAAAAGGCGCATACTTTCCTAACTTTAGAACCTGGTATTGTGTCTTTATATATAGGATATGCATGTGATCTGCAGTTACAAATCGCACAAATGTATGTGTATGTGTGCGTGTGTGTATGTATGTTTATGTATGTTTGTAAGTGTAATGTGTGTGCATTTGTGTGAGCGCCATATGCGTGTGTATCTGCTTCTTTCTTGTTCTTAACTGTATTTATTTACATTTGCTAGACTGACAAATCCAAGTAACTCACCATTAGTTTATTTGCAAGTTAATGTAGCTCTTCGTCTGATCTTACCAAGTTCTGATATTTTATTTCATGCCGTTGCCTTGCCGAAATTTGTTTAAAATGTCAACCAAATACAGCCCATTTATAATACCTGCTGGCAATCACATAATTCATGAAAAGAATGGCCGCTGATTTTTTAAACAAACGTTTATATACACGTTACTCATTTCGGTATTATAATGAACGGCGGTAAATTGGTGACATTTGTCATGTTAGGATCTTATTTTAGGAGAGGACATAGTAAATTACCTTTAATACTACTGTGTGGAATATTCTGTGAAAAATTAACAATTACGAGGGAACAGGTTGTGGAATGTTCACTGCGAAATACATATGATCAGTTTATTATTTAACAGTACGTCCTCTAAAATAGAATTTTTACGTATAATATTTGTTCTGACAAATAAAACAATCAATGTATTGTATTGAAAAATACGCAGCTATATTCTTTATTTTATCAAAGTTTTGAGGACAGCCGTAATACCGAGTAGTTGTCAGGGGTAAATAACAAAATATGAAACAAACCGAGAGCATTGGTGTCTTCTGGACATAAGAGTAAGTCTTCTGGACATAAAATTTCAAGAAACACTTTTATTTCAGCACTGGGAACACAAAGAGAGCCCTTACCTGTCCGTGTTTGTCCATATTGAGTAAGATGTTATTGCTGTCATTGCTGGTGTGCCGGCAGTCGCTTGAAAAAAAGGTATTCAAAACATTAAATTTCAGCTGATTTAGCGTAAATATTATATTATAAAATGCTCAACAAGACTTTCAGCAGTATTTTAAGTGGAGTAGCCGCTATACTAGTTGTTTTTATGTTTCTATATCAAGAACGAAATATATTAATTACGATCCGCGAGCACTGGAGTCCAAGTAATCTACCTTTTGCAAAATAATAATAATAATAATAATAATAATAATAATAATAATAATAATAATAATAATAAAAGGTATAATAGGCCTACAGGGGGATCCTCTGAACGCTGGCATTCATGATGTTTCTAGTTATCCCACTGAAGTCGGGGTTGTGGTAGAGAAGACCGCCAGCTACCACGTGACTGTTCAGCTCAGCGACGAGTGAAGGTAGAGTGCAAATATTTGTAATCTAAAGAAAAAATACAAGTCTTAGATTAATCTCTCTTTTTCTACCTTATTTATTTATTTTTATTAATGTGTTTATTTATTTATTATTCAGGTTGTGCATTTACATCTGTATGTCAGTAAATCAATGTAGAAAAAGATCATTTAAATGATTTTGCAAATTTTTCTTTTTTTCTTTGTGACTTCTGCCCTAACGACAAAATGATCAAAAAAGGATCTGTTAGACACACTCTGATACAAATAATCTTGGCAGAGTTTGGCATGATGAGAAAACATCTCAAACGTGAATTAAATCCGCTGCATTGAGCATAGAGTGTTTTATGTAAACTAAATTATCGTGTTTCTTTCAGTCGTTGCTGTTGTTGAATCATGGACTGCGATAAGTCAAGGAAGCATTGAGGGCTATGCATACAACACAAAGGAGGCACACCTTCACAAGAGCTTTTTATTAAAACCCACCCAAGGCTATAGCCTATTGTCCGTAAGAAGACCTCATTATACTAAACCTATCGATTTCACACCAATAAGTGCGGCGTGTCATAGTTCACAAGCTGCGATGCTGTTAAAAACGTTAAAAAGAAAGTCGAGTTAACGTTGGGCACACAAGCCAAGGTAACGGGTTTGTATAACCGCTCTCTCTCACAGTCACACACGCGCGCGCGCACTCTCTCTCTCTCTCTCACTCTCTCTCAACACATGCAGACACATACACAATCCACACACACACACGTACAAGCACATATGCACGCAAATACACACACGCACCTGTAGGCACACATGATCGCAGTTGTTTTGTACGTCTCTGATTAAGATATTGAATATTCCAAAGAAAGGGATAAAACATGGATTCACATTTCAGACATGGCCCGCCTTCTGCTGTTAAACTACCAAGTTCGTCTGCAGAGGAAATGGTACGAGCTGTGTGATGGGCTGGCCGGCGGTTTCGCCCTGTCCCTGGGGCAGCTGCTTGTCCAGAAGGGGGTACTGACGGTCCAGGAAAAAGACCAGATAAACCCAGAATGGACGAGGCTACAACAGAACGAGAAGCTGTTGAAGTTTATTCTGTATTCAGATGATGAGACGTATGAGAGGTTTCTGCAGGTGCTTGAGGGCCACCTTCCTTGGATGGCGGATGAGTTGCATGAAGATGTACCAGGAGAAGAACTCCAAAGACACCAAGGTTGCTCTCTCTCTCTCTCTCTCTCTCTCTCTCTCTCTCTCATATACTGGTATATTAATTGTCATCCCTCTTCTGCTCTATAAACATGACATTCAGGAGTTAGGCGCATAATTTGAAAGGCCTTAAAATGCTTATAAGTCGTTTTTCTGCAGTTTACTTAGTAAAGTTTGATCGACGTGTTGATTCACGCTTCACCAATGCTTACTCAAGTCTAGCTTTTTATTCGTTTTCTAAGAAGTGTTTATTCAACGCTGCATTGTTTAACACATATCAAATATTCTGTTTTTTTTTAACAGACGCTGTAAAGAGGACTTGCACGCTGCCGTCAAAATTAAGCCATTTCACCGACCGAGAGGAGGAAAGACGACAGATAACAACCTGGCTAACGGACTCACGGAATACACGCACAGTGATAGTACAGGGTCATGGCGGCTTGGGGAAGACGGCTATCGCAATCCAAGTCGGCTATGAGCTCCTCCAATCATACGGCGTCCGAGTAGTGAGGGCAAGGTTGCAAAATGTTAAGACCACGTTCGACATCTTGTATTCCGTTCTCTCCAGTTTTAATGACGTCACCCTGGACCTTGCTGAAATTGGGTCACGGAACTCCATCCTGGAAGGAATACTTCGGAATCTGCTTGTGGGTTTCAAGGAAAATAGGCCTACTTTATTAATCCTCGACGGATGTGAAGCGGTTGTAGAAAATGAAGAATGCAGTAAAGGATTTTGGGGCATCATTGCAATGCTTCAAGAGCAATGTCAAAATGCATTAATTCTCTGCACAACGCAGCGCGATATTCGCCCCCCTCCCTCACTCCCTACAAAAGTCCTTGTTCTGACTGCACTATTAGAGAGAGACGCAAAGGTTGTCATTAATAAACTATGCCCGAGACTTAAAGACGACCAGGCCCTCCAGATTGCAAAAGCGTGTGGGTGCATTCCGTCAATTCTCGAGTCGGCGTGTGATTTGCCCATAAACGCAAACATGGAGCCCACTAAATTAGTCGAGATCCTTTCGGTAAATTTATCCCAAAAATTCGACGCCTGCTTTGAGCTCGCTTATCAAAGCCTGTCCATTGAAGAAAAGCACTGTCTTCAGTACCTCTCCATTTTCCCGATTGGTTTCACGTGTAATGACGCCGAGCCGTTTCTGGCTGATTCGGGCAAAGCGCCTAGCGAGCTCTTGCAGTTTTACCACAGAAGGACATTCATCAGTTTTGATGACAGCAACGCCGAGCCTTTTTATACCATGCACGGAATTCTGAGATCCTTTATAAAGAAAAAACTAACGGACCAGGAGATGGGGAGTATTGAGAAACACTTTATCCTTAATCTTAAGACCAAAGTTCAGGAATTAGACACTCTTTGTGAATCCGATGAGCTTAGAAAAGCTAGTGAGCTCTTCAGCACGCAGCGAGAGAATCTCATGGAGGCTGTCGCCATATTTTGTAAACCGAGGTTCCAATACAAGCCACTGGTTGCAGAGACCGTTTCCACTCTTGCTCACGTCTTGTATACACTTGCCATCTATCGGGTGTCCCTGCAGGCATACTACGCCCTACTGTCCTTCAAGACTGAAGCCAGGGCTGTGAAGAATGATAGGGAAGTGGCACTCATCCGCAGGATGCTTGGGTGTATACATTACAAACTTGCTGAGTACAAAGAAGCCACAGAAAATGTTCTCAAAGCGCTCGAGTGGTATCACCAAGACCAAGGATCTTCCATTAATATCCCTCTGTGTTTTCACACCCTAGGGTTAATCCACGGAGAGAGTGGCAATTTGCCCCGCGCCCTCGAGATGTTTCAGAATACACTCCAATGGTGTGAAGCCCACGGCGATGAAGAAATCAAGATGGTTTGTCTCTTCAGTATCGAGATGGCCAAACTGCTCTGTGCTGCGTCAGATTTCGACAAGGCAGACGAAGAGTTCACGGCGTCCGTTCAGCAGCACCTTTCCTTGTGTGACGAAAAGGTGGAACACAACCAGAACGGGGTCGGAATAGACTTTAACATCGGCAGAGCGAGACGGATGTCACGTGATTGTGACACCAGGGGGGCGGTGTTGGAGATGAGGAGGGGCTTTCGTAGAATTTTAGGAGATTATCCATACACGTCTCTAAACTTGATCGTGTTTGTCGAACTACTGTTTTTGCGACCAGAACATTCAGATTTTCACTCTCTTCTGGATTCTGCGTGTAAAGTGTTTCAAGAAGTATGCGACAACGAGGATACCGCCATCATGTTCTTGTTTAAGGCGCTCCATGCTGGCAAAGATGAAGCAATGTCGGACTACAACCACGCACTGGAGATTCTCCGGCAAATTTTGGGGGACCATCTGCTGACTGTGATTACGCTTCGCAACAAGGCTCAGTTTCTTCAAGGCATAAGGATAATGGACGAATCCTGCGCAGCTTACAGGGAGTCTTTGTCAATGGTGTCCAGGATCGTCTGCGATCACCCGCTCCACGCGACCGTGCTTCACGAGCTGGGGCTCGTGATGGCCGACTTGGGGCTGAAAGATGATGGCCTCTGGCACTGCGAGCGAGCATTGGAAATGAGACAAAGAATCCTTGGAGAGGACCACAAGAGCACCATAGAATCTAAGAAGGCCGTCAGAAGTTTAGCTGATACATTTGAAGGTAAAAACAAAGATTATCACAGAGTTCTGTTCAAATCTCTAGATTTTCTTTTTGGCGTTTTCTTTTCCAAGTATGAAAACGTCACTTTTTGGTTATTATGAAACTTAACATGTATTTGCTTCTCATGGATGTCAACAACATAAATATCTGGGTAAAAATTTGAACGAATAAAACGTTTTAGTCGTCCAAAATATTGGCAACAGTTGTAAGCTTTTTTGTTCTAATTTTGATTTAAAATGTTGTGTGCTGTCTTTTTACACAGGATAGCTTAGTAAAAGGAGCACATTAGAGAGCCATCATCGTTCCAAGTTCTTATTTCATTCTATGATTAATTTTTATGATAAATTATTCACCTGTGCTTTTTTCCATCTGCACTTGTCTTCCAGAGCTAGACCTTTGTGGTGACAGTGAAGACGAGTGGTGAGACGCGGGTCCTACAGGACCAGCTGACGTCTGAGACGCGGGTCCTACAGGACCAGCTGACGTCTGAGACGCGGGTCCTGCAGGAGCAGCTGACATCTGAGACGCGGGTCCTACAGGAGCAGCTGACGTCTGAGACGCGGGTCCTGCAGGAGCAGCTGACGTCTGAGACGCGGGTCCTACAGGAGCAGCTGACGTCTGAGACGCGGGTCCTACAGGACCAGCTGACATCTGAGACGCGGGTCCTACAGGACCAGCTGACATCTGAAACGCGTTCAAGTTGTATTTAGACTTATTTTAATGGCTAATGATTGAATAGAACATGTTGATGCACACTTCAGATTAGTTGAAGCTTTTAAGAGAATGACAATAACATTGCCAGTCTGTGTGGCCTGGCTACAGTCCACAGAAAACCTGAAACTTCCTTCATTATTGTTTGTACGTATACGTACTGTTTGTATTAAGGCTGAAGGTTTTTAAAGTATGGTAATTTGGACAACGGCAGTCCTTGTGAACCAGAACACAAATTTTTGGTCCAAAGGAAACTTTAAACTTCAATCAATGTTTGTACTTTTGTATCAATACTTCACTTCAACACTTTAATGAACAATGAGGACATTTACAAGACGGAGTAGGCGGACGAGACTGGTCGGGACTAAAACCGTGAGTACCACCAACGCCAAGGCTGGTGGTGTATTCTAATAAAAACATTACCCAAACGCATGTGTGAGATGAAGAGGAATTCTATGTTATGGATAAAAATCCATTCAATATTTGTTAACCTGCTTTATACTAGTAGAGTGTTAGTTTATTAATGAGTGTCCTTAGAGTGTCGTTATATCTAGATAACATGTAAATAAAGCTGACGTAAGGGCATTGGCAGATGTTTTCTTGTGTAATATTGCCTTGTCATTAATATTCAATTGTGACAGTAAAGTTTCTGGCAGCTTTGAATTGAACATTCGTTACGGGAATACTTCATGCGAAACATCGAGAGGTGAGTACGATTATCAAAATTGGGATATATTATAGGATTTATACAAAACATCATAAATATGACTAGGAGTAGTTATGCCGGTTGTAAAAATACAAGAACAAAATAAATACATTGTGAAAAAAACTTAATAAGAAAATCTCTCTCTCTAAAGCCCGGTCAATTTTATCAGAAACCCAAGGAAAATATTTTAAAATCTGCATTTTCGGCGCAATTTATAGACACAAAATGTTCCATGAACTGATTTCGATAACATTTTACAGTTGTTAGTTTTTCCTTGATTTTAATCGAATTAATCTCGACTCTTATATCCATATCTTATATGAAATACTGTATCTAAACGGATTCACCTCATAATTTGCTTTTTTTATGGTCAGCATCGCAATTTATAATCTTTTCTCGCCGTGATTAGATCCGATCTCATCATGCCCTTCCTTCACATCAAGTTTAACAGATAAAACCAAGGAATACCTCGGTCTTTTGATAGTTAGCAATAAGAAAACGTACTGTTTTTTAAATATAAAATTTAGAGTACACGAAGAACTTGATCCTGTAAAAAAATCTTCACTCCTAATATTATATAATGAGACGTTAAGAACCGTCTTCAATCAATATAATGAAGTGGACAGGCTTACATACCCCCTCCCCCTAATATATACTAAAACACGTATCATTACCATCTTTTATTTGAACCTTATCTGCAATAGCACTTATTCAACTTGGGTCGCTTCGTGGTTTACAACTCGTGACTGTTCCCCACATCTATTGCCAGCCTTTCTAATTTTTTCAGCACATTTCATGTCCATATTCCAGGGCATTGACCAGACACTTGTATACAAAACGATTTCTTCACAATATTTAATATTTTTTTGTCTGTAACAGTTNAAATCTATCTGCAATAGCACTTATTCAACTTGGGTCGCTTCGTGGTTTACAACTCCTAACTCTTCCCCACATCTATTGCCAGCCTTTCTAATTTTTTCAGCACATTTCATGTCCATATTCCAGGGCATTGACCAGACACTTGTATACAAAACGATTTCTTCACAATATTTAATATTTTTTTGTCTGTAACAGTTTTTAGCAGAAGTAAAGAGTTTTCATAAGAAGTAAACGTGTCTATCTGCACTGTATTTTTTATATCTCATTCTGACTATATTTTAGAAGAAATTTATTGTTAAGCTGTAGTATCTTTCAATATTGAAGGAAAGTTCATCACTGTGCTTCTATTAGAACATCCTCTAGTTTTCCCGACGTCTTCTCTGTACACGTCACATGGAGCGAACCTTCCCTGAAAATATACAGAAACTTCTACATAGCCAGACGCAAAATACTTTCATCAAAAAGTTGCCAGCAGCAAAATACTGAAAAAATTCAAATCTGATACTTCAGCCTCTAAAGAATGTATCGGAATAATACTAAAATATTTGCTAAAATTCATGCTAATTTCACTGATTTCAAATTTAAATCCACATATTAAATATGGTAACATCAAACTGAAATTCACATTCCAAATATAGTGATATTCTTATTAAAATCAAATTCATGCCAGATTACTTATATTCCAATATCTGAATTCATATGCCTATTGCAACATTTTTTAAAATTCTGATTTACAAGTCAAATAGACTGACATACATGCATTGATCTCTGGTTGTTAAAGTTTTGCTGGGCATGGGACCAATTTCAAGTTTTTATATATTTTATTTATGGGGTCATTTAGAATGAATAAGGTCACAACACCTATTGTGCACTACCTCCAGAGGGACACTCGCTGAATACAATCAGATTATGAGACTAACACACCTCCTTCTGGTATTGAGTAGGATACAGAAAAGCTGGTGGTTATACAAGTTAGTGTTTTGGAAACAAGAAGCATGTTAATGTGGAGTTAGTGCACACTGCCCCTATGATATTGTGTATGTACCCAGGCCCTCACCTCCTGATGTGGAAGACAGCTGTTATCTGACCATTCTCAGGCACCTCCTGCATTACCACCTAGAAACAAAGAGACAGAGAGACAATGATTATATTATACCCACAGACGTGTTTGTGTGTGTGTGTGTGAGAGAGAGGGGGGAAGGAGTTGGACATTACTGTTATCCACCATTTTGATTATCACTTAATTTGTTTTAAGTCTTCATTTAGGAAGGACATTTAAGTGTCTGAAATTGAGTAATTATCTATCAACCTAAATCCAGTGTTTGCTACTCATTACAATATATTAGGTTCTTGAATCTGAGCAGTAAAATATTACACTATCACAATATGTGTGTTTGCTTGTGTGTATGTGTGAGCATGCACGTATGCTAGTGTGAGTGAATCTCTATAAACACACACACAACATCATGTTCTCACAATTTTACTGTAATGATCAGGAGAAAATATTAATTTCAACTGGAATTGTTCATGGTAATGAATTCATACTTATGTTTTCCTTTGAACAATTTCAGAATTTCACGAAAATTAAATCTAAAATGAAATAATTAGATCCCCAGTCTAACATTAGCAAATAACACAACATAAAAGAAAATAAATATAAGTCAATATCTTTTATTCAAATGCAGAATCTTCTTTCCAACAGAGCAAAAGTACTCACCCTGCCTAGCAATACTCTATCGTTTATACTGTCATCTGCTTCAAAGATTTCCACACAAAATGTCGTCTGCTCTTGAGAGAGGTCAAATACGTGTTGTCGCCTCACTGGGATAGGAGTGAAGGCTGGAAATAGCACCTGAAGCTTGTCTTGGTCACTGTTGCTAGGCAACACCTATCAACATAAGCCAGGAAGAAATATCTTGAAATAATGGAAATTAAGTGGATGATACAGAACTTCATAGGTTATTTCTTTCTATTTTTTTTTTTTTTTTTTGTTACAATTAAATGATTGTTAGTATTGTGGTATGATGATTTAGTTTCCAAATATCAGCATTTTTTTAATCTACATTTGCCCTCAAAAGAAACTAAATTCTAGTTTTTTCATTTCTGAATTGGACATATCACTGATATATTATCTTGAAATAATGTGGATGCTACTTTAAACACAACTGCAAAAACAGTCTTTAAAATTGACATCTGATCAACATGTACCTTGATGAGAATCTGTTTAGACAGACATTCCACTTCATTTTCCTGTTCATGTAATTTTGATTCTTCCTCATTCCCAGTTAATATGGCTGCCTGGAAAAGAAGCATGTACATGCAATAGGATCTGGTATAGACTTTAGACACTTTCTTCTGTTAAAACTTCAGTTGAACAAATATTATGAACAGTTTTTAATTAATCTGAAATTTATCTAAAATAAATAACATAGAAAGAGACAAACACAGAGACCATAAACTTTGAAGTAGTCAACAGTATTAATATTTACATACACTGTCTTACACTCACAGAGAACACACACAAAACAATCTCTCTTTTCTCTCTCTCAACCACACACACACACACACACATGCTCAGATGCACACACAGCTGCATGCACCTTCTCTCTCTCTGTCTCTCTCTCTCTCTCTCTCTCTCTCTCTCACACACACACACACACACACACATTCACACACACACACAACTAAAAGTTCATCCACCTGTTTGGCAGCCCCCAGTGCCACCACTTCATCAGGCACTATACTGTTTAGAAACTCAGCCTCGTTAAAGTAATCTTTTAAGGAACGTTGTAGCGCAGGAATCTTGGTGGTTCCTCCGCACACGATGACCTAAATTATAGACAAGCATGGCTTATTAAGCACTGCCTCCATGTTTCAAAATAGTAACTTATTTGTTAGATACTTAGAAATCCAGTCTTTTAAATTCATGATTTTACCTATTATAAGGTTATTTGATTTATAATTATAATTTTTCAAATACCAGTAAATTTCTAAGGCAAATTGAAAATTGAATGGAATGAGCTGTTAGAATTAGCATTATTATTATCATTATAATAACAGTCCAGGGGTAAAAATCAATAAGAAAATTATTTTTAATTTAACTCTTTAAAAATCTTAAAATCCTTAGCTGAACACCACTGTAAAAGACTACTGTACTTTCTTTAGATGCTAGCAATTCATGTAAGTAATAAGGCAAGAAATAACCTCACTTTGTGTATGTTCTCTTTGGTGAGTTGGGCCTCTGTCAGTACCTGCTCTACTGGCTGCAGACATTGCTGGAGAAGACTAGACACAAGACTTTCAAACCTCGCTCTGGAAGCAGACATGACTTGAAAGATTTCAACATTTCAGAGGATTTTTCCATATTTTTTTTTACCTGCATTTTTATCAACATATCCTTGGTTATATTGAATAACACCTGTAGGAATTTTTTTTCAAGTGCTTTCAAAAGGCTTTAAACATTTCTCCATTTGTATCTCTGGCATAAAAATTGGTCAATGCACCTTTATCAAAACACTGGACTGAAATTCAATGACCTCTTATATTCCCTTTCATTTACATTCCGTCCGAGGTCTCATTTTTTCTACATTTCTTAGCAACTCTTCAAGCCTCCCCCCCCCACCTCTCATCTCCTAATATATTTCTTTTCCAACGACATAACTTTTCTGAAGAAATCACATTCAAATACCTCCTCCATTCTCAAACTTTTCTATAACAAAACTGTAATTTAAATATCAAGCCTCTCATCTTATATCACCCAATCCCTTCCCATGATACATCTTCCAATCAAATACCTTGGTTCTCACCTGGAGACACTTGACTGAAAATCAATCCCTTCATGAAGAGACTCCACGGAGCACTGTGCTGTCGGCATGGTCGACAAAACGTGTTTACAGTTCTCCGCGGCGTTCTTTAACTTGGCTACAGCACGCTTGTTTTCATGCACATCTGACTTCCACTGTCTGTAAGATGAAAAAAAAAAAACAATTATTTCAAATGAATTCTGAATTACATTGAGTGATATTGACTTTGTGTGTTAAAATATTTTGTCTGGATAAAGAAAAACCTTGAATTATTTCCATCAGTTACAAGACTCTGGAGTGCAGACCTCCGCCAAGAAAAAAAGGCAATGCCATGCAATTACTGAAATGGATAACAGAAAATCACATTCCTTTTTATAATATTATATTAGATTCAGTTGAAATTTTAATCATTTCTTTGTAGTTAAAATTCAGATATTTTGGTTCACCAGATGCATCTTGTGGGCAATTAATGCATATCTGGATTGAATGTGTGCTATTAAATATTATAAGAAAAACACTGAAATGAAGTACATAAAATTGAAAAATATCACTTGTAACTGAAATATTGTAGTACTAGTTTCCTATTGTTGCTTATTTCTGCTGCAATTTTTAAGTAGCAATGACAAGGAGACATCTTTTGAGCTGGAAGAAGTTGCTGAGAGGATGTGATGAAGTTGTGGTTTAACTAGAAAGTCCATGACAGTGGTGTTAATCTGACAGTTTATGTGACATGTCCCTTTGTCAACAGAGACAGTGAGTTTCTGTCAACAAAGAACCACTTAGTGATTGAGGAATGACATAATCACCAACTGACCACGCATTATTTATTACAATTAAGGTCTTGAGCATGGTGAAATCTCCAAATATTTGTAAGACCATCATTGACTGTGTTGTGTACATATCATGGTGAATACCCACAAAGTTTGAATGAAAAAAGAATAATAAAAATGATAGAATTTTCCAAAAAATAATATTTTATGGGTGACACCTGAAAAGGATGTTTTTCAAGTAAATATAAAAAGTGCGACTTCATAAGGGAAATGGAACTGAGATCTTTGAAAAAATGAAATATTGGAATTTCTGGAGTATGCAAGTTGTGAGTGACTACCATATATCCAGCAAGGTGATAACTCATTGCAGCCTGCTATAGGATCAGACTGTAAATTGTGTACACCTTCAACAGACCATGCTATGTTACTAGAAATAACTAAAACTAGACAGCAAAGCTGGCAAATATACAGAAGCTTAACAGAAAAAAGCCAATAAGCAATAACTAATGTAAAGAAAAAATCCTAACATGCTAATTTTTTGAGGGGAACTTTTTTGCAAACAAAGCCATTTAGTAAATTTAAAATTAAACAAAAACTTGGTTTAGCAGAAATAGGGTGAGCCAAAGATATGCTAGGAGGCAATGACACAGACATCCACATTGATCAAAATATAAATAAACATATGCAGTGTCTGTACATAAAACTCCTATCAGCCCCATGCACATCAACTTGTCTCTGTCCCGCCCCGCCTCTTATCTTCAAGTAATCCTTCTGTTTAGACAACTATGATATCTTGTCAACAGATTCTTTGTTGCAGACAGTGGAATTCAGTGACAAAGTAGACCACCTAGTCAACGCAGACAAAATGACCGTCTCTGCAATCAGATGCTCTCTTTTCTTGGGGATTGTTTTTGGTGCTTTTGTCACAGGACAAATCCATCCAGACACTGTTACTGAGCCAACAGGAAACCAGTGCACTCTTTCTTTCACAATACCCGAGGAGAGTTTTGGTGCCTCCTGCGACAAATATGATGACCAAATTGCCCTCCTTTCCTCCCAACTGAAGAGCGCCACGGAAGAGTATCAGACGCAACTGAACCTGGAGTCCGACAAGAGGAGAGATCTGGAGACCCTGCTGCAGACGGAAATGAGCAAACGGCAGGCGCTGGAGAACAAGACGCTCATTCTGGAACAGAGGCTGCAACAGGAAGTTCTAAATCGGCTGACGTTGGAGAACCAGCAGCTGACAGACTCCAATACGGTCAGATCAGAGCTGACTCAGCTACAGACGCAGCTGTCTAACTTCATCTGTGAGTACAGTACTGTTATGACTGCCATTTTTTATGATCATTCTGCTCAACTTTATATTTTCTTCTTTGATGCAATGTAACATATAACTATAAAATGAACGAATTAAAATTTAATCATAATGAATACATATGAATTATATGAAAACAAAGCATTGATACAGGTACAAGAAATAAGCCAAAAAGATCATTACTTAAATAAATATTTTATGACAAACTTATGTCAGAATCAGAAAGAAATTTTGTAACTGATACTTTAAACTATTGTCAAGGCGTACAAATGAAAACAAAAATGCCTTTTTTTTAAAAACAAATTTCTTAATATCTGACTGTAAAGTGTGACCTGAAAAATGACACCTCATGAAATGAGGCACCATTCAGATCTACAGATCTTCACGTCTTTTAGCATCACAATCAAAATGGACGCTGATGTTCAAGGCCGTCAAAGGTGCAGGTGGCGACCTCTATAATCTGTGGAATTCCAACCAAGTACTGAATGAGGGTAACACTCTAGCTCAGTCATTGGAGCCAACCTTACTGGAGCATTACAAGACGTCTGTTGTCAATGACTGGGCCAAAAATAACATCAAATATGTACGCATTTTTTTCTTTTTTTTTTCCAAAAAGTATAAAAAGTACCAACATGGGCATGAATGTTATTTTTAAAAATTGGATATTATTTTCAAATGGATTTTGCAACACTATTACATACAGACTCTTTTAATATTGCTCTATGGGTACGAAATTGCATTTTTTTATTTAAAATCCTAAAGTGATCCCCATAAGCTACTGATGTCAGTGTGTCCATTTTCTAAAGTTAACTAGTGCTTTTATTTAATTAATTAATTTTAAGTCAAAACAGAAAGAAATATGAAAATTCAAAATGGTGATAATCTCCATTTTGCCTCTACAAATGCTTTCACATCAAATATGTCAACAAGATCATAAACAAGTGATGGGACTAAAAATAATCTGTAACATAATATGAAACAAATTTGTACACTGAATCTCATCTCTTTATCACAGGTAAAACTTGCTCTCTACCAGGGTGGCATTGAGCGTCTCACCCTGATTTTTAATGCCGTTGGAAGTGACAAGATGAACTGGTTTGCCAAAGACCGACTGATTTCTTCTCCTTATGTTGACATCTATACCTCCTCCGTTAACTTCTTTAGCATCAGGGGAACTCCCAGCAGGTAGGGAGACCACTTCAGACATAATTCTATATATATTTTTTTTATATGAAGAGTGTTACCACAGATAAAATAACAGATCACCAACACTGACATGCAAGTTCAAATGAAAATGTCAGCTTAAAGGGATAATAACTCTTCATATGAGATCTTTATTTCACAAAACATTGTGAATAACTCATAGAAATATAATATATTCTGTTTTACCACAAAAACGGCAGTTATAGCTATTATTCTGATATCTGAGCTTGTCTTTAGACCACGTGACCTCCACTGATGGCTATACTCTGTTAAAATCTCTTAAGAGATTTTAACAAAAAACCAAACTTTTTAGAAAAAAAAAACAGGGACTAACTTTGAATGTAAAAATGGATTAATTAACCATTGGTAAGTATGGGAAAATTGTTGTTTTCTCCAGGAAAATTCTTTTTTTGGCCGAAACGAAGAGTTATTATCCCTTTAATAGATAAACAGCCTTCCAAGTCTAAAAAAAATGTCCAATCAGCAGCTGAATTTGAAGACTTTCAAGTCTTTGCTGTTAGCTGACGAATATTATAATTCTTTCAAGTATTCAAAATTAAAATCAGAATAATTTTGAATGTTTGCAGTGTAACAAAATTTAGTGTACGTGAAGTTGAATCAAAATCTAAATCTTGACTATGATATTTTTTCAGCGTCAGTGGTCAATATGGCCGCTACTTCTACATCAGTCAGTCTCATAACGGCTGTCCCAAGGATTACGGCTGGCTGGCTGTACCTAACAATGCTTTTGTTTGTGCCTACGAGAAGTATCCTGCATATCCAGTCTTCCTGTACGCTCCTGGACACACAGCCATTAACTGGGCCAAAGGTCAGAGGTCACCAATGATAGTATCAAAAATTATACTGATAATTATTATTAATAATTAACTGAACCAATACCCTTGGGGCATTCATGTTGATGAAATCAAAAAGAGTGAAATCTTAGCTGCTTTATAAAAATTCTGTTCTAACTTAAAAGTAAATGCCTCTTTCTCTCCGCTTCTCATCACCAAAATGTTACTAAATTCAATATATAAGAACCACTGTTTCACAGAAAGTATACTGAACCATTATAGTTATCCCTCCCCTCCACAAGTAGCAGGTCTTGGCAAATTCCAAGCTTCAGCAATTAGAAGATTAAGGGTATATGGAAAAACAATGCAGTTATAAATATTCAAACGTTATCCTGATATTATCAATATCTGTATTGTAGGAAAACATGGAGAGGCTGATGTGCTGGCCATTTTCATGGCAACAGAGTAAAAACCAGAGAGGGAATGATGCCGTTCTTCAGAGAAAATTGTGCACCCAAGGAAAGAAAGAGAACAATGGATCCAATGAAATTAAGAACAACTCTTTGTATGAGATTCATATTTCACAATAAATACACTGTAAGCAACTCATTGGACCATGATACCTCCAAAGATGGCTATACGCTAACCGATCTTTAAAAAAGAAAAAAAAAATGTACTAAATTTGAATGTCTGAACAGATTTATTAACTATTAATAAGTATCATTAATGGGAAAATTGTTGTTAACCCCATGATATCCAATTTTTGGCTAAAATGAACAGTTACCAT
Source organism: Lingula anatina (assembly GCF_001039355.2). Next base: position 167,617 of record NW_019775516.1, read on the forward strand.
CTCTTTAAATGCTGATTACAATAGCTGGTGTATTCAATGAACATGCAGGATAAAAAGTTTTCTTTCAAAAATCATAGCACTGCTCAGTATTGCTCCATCAGAGACAATTCTGTAATGATTTTATTAAAAAAAAGCAATTAATCTTGAGACAAATTACATTCTTAGCATAAAAACCTACAATGAGAATTTTATTATTTTCGGTAATGGCTTGGATGTTTTCAATGGGGGAAAATTGTGAATTTTTATTGATACTATTTTTCAAGTCTTAATTTTTTAAAATAAGAGCAATCCTATTGAGTGGTAGGAACAAAATTGAAAAGTAGACAACCTTATAGTTCTATTCTATGTATTAAAAGCACCACAAATGCTATACACAAATATAATTTTTATAATTTTAAAATGATGTATCTGAAAGTTTGATCATTTTTGCCCATTGAAAAGATCGAGACATTACCTTAATAATGCATTTATCATCATGCATCTGATTAAATACAATTAAAATTGTTATCAAAATATAAAATATTGTCGTTCAAATTTTTTGTTGCTAAGCTTTAGCATAAGCACCTCAGAGTTTATCGTCATTTTAACAGCTTTTTATTTTGAAGTGAGATAGCATTGGCATGGGGCGTAACATCATCCCCAAACAAGATCACAAAAATTGGCACAGGCGATGACAGATGTATGGGGTTTAATCGTGTGGTCATTTTGGTTTACATGTTTTGTCATAGAGTAATGAGCCCCTAATTACAATGATTCATTGATCAAAGGCATTAATTTGACTTTTTGACGATAAAATTTGAACTAAAGCTTTTTAAGAAAAATCAATGGCAGGGTTTTAAAGAACTCAATGGTGTCATTAAATTAATGTTAAAATGGTGTTCATGGCTGCTCAGGTAAAAACTTGTCAATTTCTCAAATCATGTGCCTCAGACAGTTTACAGTCTTTATCACTAAGTATACCACTTAATGTGAAAAGGGCCTACTACTGCTAGTCCTAAAGGTTTGATTACAGTATTTGTATAGTTTTATATTACCAGATGATAAGATAGGACTATTCAATTTTGAGGAAACTATTTGATGCCTGTAAAAAGGTGAACAAGACTATCATCAAAATAAATAAACATTAAGGGTTCCAGACAACAACCTTTAATCTAAATAAAAATTACTAACACCATATTAACCAAACTTCTTCACAGAAATGTATGGTTATTGTTAGGGAATCAGTTAGGAGGGGAGGGAAGGGGGTAGGGGAGGAGCAGGAAAGAAAAAAAAATTGAACAGACTGAAATTGTCACCCCTTGTTTTGATAGCTTATAAACTCCTCCTAGACAAACAAACAAAAGGCCAAGGTCTCAGAAAAGCTACATTTAAAAAGCCATACTGAGGGATTCGACTAAGGTGGCCAAACCCAACATGAAGTCTGCACTTGCCTCAGTTTTGGTCATCACTGTATTTTGGTCAGCACAGGTACACTGCCTGCCTCCTATACATCTTAACATCTCTGGGCCAGACCATGGGTGTACCTGCCCAAAATACGAGTCATGCGCCACGGAAATGTCTCAAAAACTGCTAGATGTCAGCAACAAGTTCCACACACAAATATCCACCATGCAGACGTTATTGATGCAGGAAACACTGGCACGCCAGATGCTTGAAAATAAGTTCACAGGGTTGGAGAAAAAAATGACTGAAGCCATTCAAAAGTTGAGCGCCACGGTTTCCAGTCAACAGCAAAACATTACCATATTAAATGATTTCATGGGTAAGTCCAATAACTGTAATTTTTCTTTTCTTTTATCACCTTCTTAAAACATCTCTATTTAGTAAAAATACAAAAACCGAGGAGGTAACCTTTTAAATATCATTATTTTTAGGACAAGAAACAGAAACACCAGCTATAGCATACAGTGTCAGTATAAGATGACATCTTTATATGGAAGCCTATCCTCCTAAGGCATATGCAACCAGAAATTAAAGGAAATGTATAAAGAAAGAAAGAAAGAAAGAAAGAAAGGTAGAAATAATAACAAAGGTCTTTTTGTTACAGCAACCCTGAATAAGTGGACGTTGGTTTTCAAGGCAGTGGCAGGTGGCGGGGAAGACATGTATCAGCTATGGAGCTCAGATAGAACTCTGAATGAAAACATTCCCCAAGCCAAGTCCTTGACAAGCTCACTGAAAGTACACTACAAGTCTCACCTGGTCAACAACTGGAAGAATGAGAAGATTAAATATGTAAAATAATATTATTCCTTTTTAATTATTTAGTATCCATTTTACTTAAGTTGTCATTTAATAGACAGGAACTCCTTGTTTATCAATGTACCAGGTATTAAAATAAATAAATCACTAATGTGATATTTCATTCAAATATTTTATTCAACTGTGTGGATCTGAATATGGAATGACATTTCTTCTCCAGGTAAAAGTGGCCTTCTACAAGGGTGGTGTGGAGCGCATTGTTCTGATATTTGACGCTACAGGCAGCGACAAGATGTCATGGTTTGACAAAGGCAGATTGATATCTTCCCCATATTCAGACATTGACACTGCTTCCCAATCTACATCTGGCTACTATTTCAGCATTCAAGGCTTTGTCAGGTATTATGATCTGTGTAACTGTATATCATTTTATCAGCTCCACAAAACATCAGTAAAGCATGCGCACATACATGCACATGTGAATCAGTCTCCAGTCTGGAAAATCTAACAGTTTATACATCAAGAACAAAATATGCTGTAGATTAGTGTAACACTGGCAGAACAATACTTTTTATAACAATTTCCAAATGTGTGCTCTTTTAAAGATATTGGCTTTTAAAGGTCACTTCATCAATATCTGATTTCATCTTAATATCTTCATTTCAGGCCCCCATACGCCCGTCATTTTCACATAAATAAGTCCCACAATGGGTGCAGCAATGACATAGGATGGATAGCGGTTATCAACAAGCCCGGATGTGCATACGAAGCCTTCGACCGATATCCCGCCTTCCTGTACGCACCAGGTCACAATGCTGTTGTTTTTTCAAGACGTAGGTTTCTTTTTTTTTATATTATTTATTCTGTCAATGAAGTACCATGGGTCAGTTTCACAAGCTTGATAATTAGCTTTAATTTTTAGACCAAAATATGGTCCATCTCTCTTAAAGAGAAACTAAAATTTTGTTAATATGGCCATTTACTATCCACTAGCCATTTCATAATAATAATATTTATGAATCTGTCCAGAAAACTATCTTTCATGTTTACCTTACAGGTATGAAGGAATGGGTAGTACTACATATTTTTATTTTATCAATCATTTAAAAGTCTTCAAATTTCCATTTTCAGAAAACCTTGAAGAGGCTGATGTTTTTGCTATCTTTACAGCAACAGAGTAACACAATACAGTAACACAATCCAGTAATACAATACAGTATTACAATATAAGGATTCTTAGAATAGAGATTACAGCACTATATTGTGTGTACAGACTATAAATATATATTGACTGATCTGAGAAATAATATGAACAGGTAATTCACTAAATAAATTTAACTTAATTTTATCAAAATAAATCCTTAGTTTACTTATTCACTTTAGCACCTTGTCCCAATGACATTGTTTCAATTCTAAAAGGCTTTGAATTAAGTTTTATTTTGGTTAATTCCAATTCTTCTCAACATATGCACTAAGCGTAATAATTACTGTTCTGCAAGTAGTGTTTAGAATCATTCAGACAGGAAAATATCAGACAATTACATGAGACAATTATACATAGTACATATAAAGCACAGATTATATTTGTTTTAAATTTAAACCTGCAAATTATGATTACAGTCAGGATTATAGCAGTTGCATTGACAGAACAGTTGCTAAAGAGTCAGTAGTAACAAATCAAAGTTAATCAGGAGTAGTGCAACTGCCTAAGCAGAAGATGGAAGAAACAAATAATGTTGTTTAGAGATAAATTTATGGGAACTTGTTTTAAAGATAAACTTATACAGAAATGTAATTTAGCCAATCAATAAAAGAGAGTCAAAAAGAAAGAAATGTTGTTTCTGGTATTCAAAAAGCTGTTTAATAAAGTGCTTTCACAGCATTGATATCTACCAGAAAGAGGACAGTCAGGCACAAATAAAATCTCTCTATGATAAATTAATAATCATAAAAGAATATATATTTTCCTTTAAATATTTCAGTATGATGCTACCAGTATGTACATGTACGAGACAAGAAAATGTCCTCACGACTCTGTCATTATTTCTAATCTGCTGCCCTCCAAATCCTGTAAAGTCTCACTTGATTATAAGTTGTTATGTAACTCTAATTAATAAACACTTTGTGCCATCTCAAATGATCCTGAATAAAAACCCCTTACCTTTTGAATTCCCCAGCAAAATGCTCTGCTAGAACATCGGTGAAGCTGCTGCCCCCTATATCTGGTCTGGAGATGTTTGCCAGTATCCTGTACATACCACAGTTCACACTTATTACAGTGCAGTCACATGATGTGCCCCCAAGTCTGTAGACTAATACATTGCTGGAATAGAAACAGAGGCCTCATTCAGATTAGGGAACTAACTAGTCCGAGAGTCAAATATGGCAACCCACTACAAAACTTGACGTCTAATCCTCTATAGACACTAAATAGATATCCCATGGGGAAGTATTCAAGTGAGTCAGCCGTATTTGACTCTCGGACTAGTTACTTCTCTATTCTGAATGGGGCCTGAGGAATGTGACAGAAATAACAATATGATAAAACAATTCTGAAACATAAACAGAAGTCAGTATGGTGTAAACATTTAAAAAAATGTCAAAATTCAAAGCAGATATTTTACAGCACACCCAAAGCATAGAAACTGACATTTTCATTTTGTCACTTATAAAACAGTTTCTGGGGTAGCGCTAACACTCGCCAATTTGGCCAAATGCTAAAACTGACTTAAATTGGCTAAAGAAAAAGGGCTTGATTTGGCATGTTTTAGCGAAATTATAACCATTTTGATACCAAATTGACAAAAATGTGGTGATTTGGCCAAGCGAAAAAAATTGCTAGCGCTACCCCAGAGTTTCTTATTATTATATTTCTATTCTTATTTTGGAAAAAACAGAAAGAAATGCATTTGTAGATGCTAATCTTACCAATATTCATGGATGTCTTTCTGTCCGAGGTCGTAAGCCAGTGCCGCGGCAGTTGGCTCATTTATCACTCGTAATACATGAAAACCTGCCGCCTCAGCGGACTGACTGAAATTTAATTGCAAAATTAAATAATAATTATAATAATAATAAATCCTCTTGTAGATCAGATGAGATTTTGAAAAGCATATCATTATAAATTATTCCAGCTTGATAAAAGATACTTGTCTCATGTAAATTATACTTAAAAATCAATATTTACCTCACTGGAAGTCAACTATATTGATATCCTAACATTCATTAATAATAACAACCCCCTAATCCAATGACAAGCTTATCTGATCATTTTCTTTTTATCTCCTCTGTGCTTTTCTGCCGTCTGGTTGGACTTTTGCTTAGTACATACCTTAGTGCGTTCCTCTGCTGTGGATTGTAATCGACAGGGCAAGTCACCACTGTGTCGTGTATCTCTCCATCTCCATGACTCTGAGCTATTTCTGAACACCAACATAAAAATACATTTTATAAAGAAAACTACGTATGCTGCGATCATATCTTTATCACTTTGCAGTGAAGACAGCATAAGGAGCAAAATATCTGCAGTCATATTATAAATTTATTACAATTCACAGACCTTGGAGTCATTTCAAAGGGGGTGACATCAGTCAGGGGTGCAGGTAATTTGGAAATAGTATACTCCTGCATAGCCTCAAAGTCCTGCTAGCAAAGGGGGGAGGGGGGAGGGTTCAAGTTTTTGTCATTGTCATTTTGTCAGTGTTGATTAGTAGATATGACAAATGCTTGTAAAATCTGCACAACATAACAATGTCTGCAAATACCTTGCTGCTAATAAGTTTTGTCTTTACAACATAAACATGGGCATTGGAATTATATGCCTTATTTCACATAAACCAAAAAGAAAAAATATACATACATGTACAGCATTTTTCCTGCACAAGTAAAAATTATACCAATTTCCTTGAACCTGCCTAATGTGCTTAATGTGGTAATAAAATCATCTGGGGTTGGCTATAATATGAAGTGTTTTTTTTCTTTAATAAATTAATAATCATATCTGAATGAGATTATGAAATACATAAAAAGCTGCAACATAAATTGTAAGAGAAATGGCTGAAATTTCACACACCTCTCATATTCTTGTAGACCAGTTCTGCTATTTGAACTGGAGTAAAAGTTGCCCTTTTTTCTTGAAACTCCACTTCATATGCTGGTTTTCCATCTTTTTCAACAATCTGAGTAACAATATTGAGAGAAAGGCATCCTGAGTTATTAAATTTGGATGAAATAATTAACTCTTTTGATAGTCTACCTTGTCAACAAAATGACAAAAAGAAAGTAAATTTACGTAAATCAAATAAATTAAAAATCAAACAAATCTACCATTATAACATATATCTACTAGACAGTGTTATATGTCTTACCTTTACAGGAGAGCTTGCTGTTATTTGTTGAACAGCAGGATCTGTGAATTCTCTGCCCAAAGTTTGCTTCACATTGCATACAGTATTCTGTGCATTTCTTATGATACCTTGCTTAGCAGCCAAGCCAACCGCCTACATATTAGCAAAGGAACAAGAAAGAAATCAATAAAATGCAATGAATTTTTTTTTAAAATGCCCATACAAGACATAGTATAATCATATATGACTGTCTTTATTTTTTTGTGATTATATATAACTAGAAATATAATTAATGTATAATTTTTGGCGTTAAGTCTTATGTTTTTCTGTTTATTGTATGCAAACTTCAACTTAATGAGTTATAGAAATATTAAGTATCGATACATACTGTATGTTGTTTATATATTTTATACAGTACTAGTACTTCTTTTAAGTTTAATACTGAGTATATAATTATGAGAGCTTTGTTCCTACTTTGTCATGGTCAGTAAATGCTACTATTGCAGGTGTCACTCGGTCTCCTGCTTCATTAGCAACCACGTCTGTTTTTCCATCCTAAATGAAGAAAAAATTATATATAATAATCATTTAATAATACATGAATATATAAATACAACTACATGCAATTCATTGGTACTTCAGTTGAAGGTTGACATTTTCATGAAATAAGGCAGTGGTCCTCCTATACAAAATATGATGAAATGTTTTTTTTTTTTAATTTCATTACAATCATTACCAAAAATGTGATTAAAAATTTAACAAGGCAAAAATCATTCTTCTTTCATGCTGGCTGCTGACAGTCCAGAATTATAAAATCAATGTTGTTATAATATCCAAAATCGGTCTTAAACGTAAGACGGACTTAGAAATAACAACACTATATATTTATTAAAGGTTGTGTTTGACACTGTAATCGATTTTTATGTTTGAAAGCGTACAGGGAGACAACATTCTTCACATGACCTAGATTTTATTTTTGCTATTTTTAGTAACAGATACACGTGAAGTTGTCAGTCGCTTTGTTTATCAATTTACTTGTGTGAGCAGATCCCAAAATCTTAAGTGAAAATCAAGCGAGATGAGTCTCAAAGACACATGGGATAATTTCCTTCGGTCTGATCAATTTGAATTATTCCAGTGCTGACCTTATACACGGCTAAACAGGCTGAAGTTGAGCCGAAATGAACCCCAAAGGCAGCGGCCATTATGGTATCGCAATTTCTCGTTTCCAGACGAGAGGAATTTCAACCAATCAGAAGCCGACAACTCGCTTTCTTGAGCAACGTGGATGAATGACAATCCTCATAGCAGTACCAAAAAGTTTAATTAGACGTGTGTGTTTCTCTCGACAGAACAAGCAAAAACGGCTGTGATACAATCCAAAGGGAAAAGAAAAGAGAATTAGAAACAGACAGTACATTGTCTTGTGATAATGGATTTAAATATGACTTTACTGTACGTATGTGCCGGCGTTCTAGGAATCCTGGCTTTGACAAGTACGACAAATGCTCTAAAGGAAGAAGATTGCCCAGGTAAATAAAACTTCACAAGAATGATTAAGGACTGTGTGATTGAAATGAGAGGTATTTAGTTCATCAGGGTTTATTAAGTTAATCTAAGAGGTAAAATGCCCCTGTTAACACTAAACATCTAAAGACGAAAGTGGCATTTCATACAATATACCAATACTTGAGTTTAGTTAGCCAAGTGACGTCAGAAGAATGACCTCGAAACAGTCTTATTGGAATGATGTGTGACATTAATATGAGAAAAGTGGCTTGTGTGATTATTTAGATATAAAAAGAATCATTTAGATCGAATGCCATTGTTGTCTATTAGAACAGTCTACCTCTACCATTCATTACCATTCATTTCTGTTATTTATTAACTGTACGTATTGTTAAAAGTGTACTTAACTAAGTAAAGAAGCGTAATGGGTATTTATGTTTTATAAGAATCTGCTAACATGTTATATACAATTTTCAGTGACAAGATTACTGCTGTGCTAAACATTTTTCTTTAAATTTGTTGTAGAAATTTTTGGAATGGAATGGTTATCTTCTACATTACTTTGAAAAAGCTTAGGCTCAACTATTTCTGTTTCATTAATTTTACATTTTTGTTTAGTTTAAAGTACAAAAAGTTTTTATCTTTATTTCAGTCTGTATCAAGTTTCTAACAAAGTTTATGAACACACTGGAAGGTGAAGAAAAAACGGTTGAAAACATTGAGAAAAAGTTCAGGAAGTTTTGTAAATCTGCCAAGAACAAAGATGAAAGATTGGTGAGTACACTGCATTGTTAAACACAGTTTTATTATTAATGAAAAAACAAATTGGTTAAAATACACCCTTGTAGTAACATTAAATGTCTTCTCTATTTAGACCCTAATATGTTTACTAGTAAGTAACAAGTTTGTTTTAAGTTTATTTTGCTGCATTTCATAACAGGTGTCTGATTCTTCAGGGTATAATATCAATAAACAATTAACAACAATCAAGTGAAAAAGATTTAACCGGGGTTTATTATTATATACAATAATCCTTCTGTATTATATTTCAGTGTTACTATATTGGGGCCCTAGAAACCTCTGCCACTGGTATCCTTGGAGAGATGTCTAAACCCATGAGTTGGGGAGTACCTGCCGATAAAGTTTGTGAAAAACTGAACAGAAAAGATAGCCAAATATGTGAACTAAGATATCGTAAGTTATTTTCCTTTGTTTCATCTGAAAATAGATCAGCGTAATATGTAGACTAATGTAAGGATGATATGTAAATGTTTACATTAAGAGTATTCTCTTCAGTTATATTGCAGTGTTTTTCACTACCATAATGGGATTATTTCCACAAAATTTAATGAAAGCAATTAAACATTATGTCCTTTAAAAAAGGGAAATTTTTATGACATTTAACAATTTCTCCTTTTTTATTTCAGCAAAAGTAGTAGACCTGGCAACAGTGAACCTTAAAAAATTGAAAGTAAAAGATTTGAAAAACATCTTAAACAACTGGGGAGAGGAGTGCAAGGGATGTGCCGAGAAATCTGATTTTATTCGTAAGATTGAGGAGTTAATGCCAGAGCATGCCCCAGAGGCTCATGCTGCCAGAACGAAAGAGGAGTTATGAGAACATTTTGTTTAGGCGACATTAATAAATTATTTACAGCATCCAAATCTCGTTGACTTTGTTACAATCGATTGCAATAATTTTTTTTTAAGGAAGGAAAAAACGATTTAGCTTTAACTGGTGCAGATCATATAAAGAACATTCATTGTGGCGTTTTCCATCGATTAGCAAATTCTCCCTTGTATAATTGGAGATGTTTATATTTTGTAACCATGTTCATATTGTACATATAATTATTACACGTTTCAACTTTTGTCATGATTACTGTTTTACTAGCTAAGTAAAATGGACCATTATTCTTGAATATTTGTTCGAGTTATGACTTCAATTATATAACCAAAAGAAAAATTTTAAATTATAGCTAAATAACCCTCATTTGCCTGCAATCCTGATTTGCTACTGTGAAATAAAAGTCAAGAACAATGTACTATAAAAAGTTTTATTTTGGAACTGCTGGGTGACAAGTTAAAAGCAATGTCTACCCTAATTATTGTATTTTACAACAATGCTGTAATTACAGGTCAACAATACAGACTTGCCAATTAAGCAATTTCTCAGGTTTATATCCTTGATATTCCTAAGGAGATTTGCTTCACAGAACACTGTCATTTGACGCAATCTTGACTGTTAGTCAAACTGTTCAGCTCACTTGTCTTTACAATACACCAGGACTTAAGAATGTGCAGAAACGGGAAAATCTTAACAACCCATTAAAAGTTTCTCAGGTTTTTTTGAAAACTACCATCCACAAGCAGGCTTCTGCTGTCCAATAGGAATGGGAATGAATGCTTACCAATTTGCCCCTAGACTTGCATACACACTTCGGTGTGGCTCCATTGTCACTTTCAAAGCACATGATCATTATGAAGTACCCACTTTGAATCAATTAAGCAGAATATTTACAGTAACATACAGATGACAATGCTTTTGCCATTAATTTTAGTTCATCAATATCAATAATCCAACTTTTCAACTAATAACCATGAAATTGGTTTCAATCTGTCTATATAGAAGACTGTGTCAACTACAGTTCTGAATTCATGGAATGCAAACATTTTGCTTTAAGGAAGTCTTTGAAAATTAACAAAGAAAAATGAAATGACTATACTGCATGGGACGAATTTTATAAAACAATTGTAATGTGTACATTTTTCAATTAAAAATGCCACTGCTGGAGCATCATGAAATAGATGCCTAAAACAATCAGCACACTAAGTTGAACATTCTGCTCTTTTTTTCTTTGACGTTTAATGAAATGATGTCTCCAGCAGATAAAGAGCAACTTTCAGAACATGAGTCTTTGGTAAAAATAAAAAAAAACTTTTGCTAGTCTTTCATCTCTCCCTCTTCATCTTCTTCCTCTACACCTCTGATGTATAATACATTATTACACCTGAAATTGAGATAATAGTTTATATAATTATACATAAATTTCACTATTCAAAGGCCTACTCTGTTGCAGATGTGAAGCTTTTTTTATTATAAATGAAATGAAATAATTAAAATTTCTATTTTTACTAAAATGGGTTTCTGAAAACAAAATTCTGTTTTTTAAATTACACAGCTGTAATCGACTACTGATAACATTAAAATTACAAATAACAATTTTGCCACATTAAGAAAAAACATCTGATTTTATATTAAGCACAAGACCTATTTGCTAAAACAAAAATAATGCAAAAGGTATGTTTTAGTATGAGAGTTACATCAAGGCCCACCTAATGAGAACTTCTCCAAGATTGCCTGATAAAGCTCCATCAATATATTCTTCTGTATTTGCAAGCTGAAATCAAATCAAACAAAAAATCTTATGTTTAAGTTCCTTTTTAAAAATAAAAAGACCAGGTTGCATGCAAATTTTCAAATGCACATTTTGGTATTTGTATTTTCTACATGTTACCCAAACTTCTCTGATAACTCACTTATTTTAAAACAATTTTCATTATCTTATCACTCAAAAATGGCAAACAAACTGAATATTGTTGTGACAAAAAAAAAAAAAAAAAAAATTTTAAAACTACATAAATCCGAGAGTGTTGTTATCAAAGCAAAGCTGACACAAACACAGGGTCCACTCTAACCTGAAGATTCATGTATCCGTCTACTGAAACTAAGTATCCTTTATACTCCATTCCCCACTTTAGTTTCACCATGACTGGTTTTCCTGTTAACCCATTCAGGAAGGGTTTAGGGTTCATGGGAAGTGTCTGAAAAATAACAGAAAGGAGTAGGACATTTAAACAAATAGACAAGTAAGACCACCAGTGATTTGTCAATATATGTTATATATAATTGTTTCAATTTAGGGTTTGATAGAGAGCATACCTCACATAAAGTTACGCTGAGAACACAAACTTCTAGTAAAATGACTAGCGCCCAAAACAAATTTCATTTTATAAAAATTATTTTTAAGATTATTTCGTACTAGTAAAAAACCCAAATTTGTATGCTTTAGTGGGTGTTTAAGTGCCTCAGCATAATCATTGGATACCGCCATGTGTGCGACAATCTAAATTACCTCCAGTTTATGGATGGAGACATTGAGTAGAAATGAAAGAAAATGGATCATGCTACCATAACGTCAAGTGACTCGTGAACAACCGAGTCATATTCTGTCATCGGGAAAGCAACTTTAGCCAATATTTTTAAACACAGGGATGCACACCGATCTAAAGTGACTAATGCGATTACTCTTATTGAGTTCATAACTGAACTAGCATGCGAATTTCTCTTACCGAAGCCATCTCTTTCTCTTGCCGGTTCCTTTTTCGCACGCTTTCCACACGTTCTGCGCACGCGCAACACCGACTTCCGCGTAAACAAAAGTGCATTGTGGGACTTTATTCCAGCATGTGAATGAGAGAAGAAACTGTGTTTTTATATTTTTACTATGAATTTCTGAAAAATTAGGACACAATGGGGGTTGTATGGTATGTAAGTGTGATTCAGTCGAATGAATGTATATGTTAATAATAGAATTTTAAGAGGCTTATTTGCTCCTGTGTCGCGATTTACGAACTAAAAAACTGAAAGAAAGTGAAGAAAGAAAAACATGACATGCTGATGAAGCTTGATTCTTTAAATAATGATCAGTTTTCGATTAGATACCATTGGGTGTCATCATTTCTAATACTTATAGACACTAACCCAACTTGCAAGAGTTGCCATTTTGGTTAGGATCTTATTTAAGGAGAAGTTGACAAAATTTATCTTTGCAATTTTTGTGCCAAGAGTGAAGAGATAAAAATATAATTGAGTAAATGAAATTAAATAAATTATATAATAATATAAATTTGCAAGACTATTGTTACGCAGATGTGATACAAATTTTTTTATAGTGCTTATTTGGAGTTTTAACAAAATAGTTTTATATTCAATATTATAAGCGAAGGAGAGCAGGCAAACAGCTAGCATATATTACTAGTTAGATTGTTATTAAAAATGACTTTATTCCATGTCAGTTATGTCTCCTCTGTCATCTCACAACAGGAGATTGACCAGCAGTTATGGTATGTTTTTTTACTTTTTTGTATGCTCTGTAATGAAAATAAAAATATTTCTCTAATACATTTCCAGTGTTGCCTCCTACCCTGTACCAGAGGGCAAGAGCGGACAGCAGATAGTGGATGTGTTGCAGTCGAGATTGGAACAACTGGGCGCTGAAAAGAGTGGACAGTTTAATGTGGATTGTGAAACTTATCAATCTCAAGTTCCTTCAGGTAAAAAAAAATTATGTTATTGTAAAATTTACAGTTTCGATGAAAAGTCTTACGAGACTTCACTGACTTGTGTTGTAATCTGTTCTTAAAATAACTTTTAAGTGTGGTCAGACTTTTCATTAAGAGGCTTTATTCAGGCTGCAAATCACTTATTCTGAATGTAGGTTTTTATGAACTTTTGAATCCCATTTCACTCAAAATTTTTGTTAAAATATCGCAGGTGTATTTTTTCTTATTTCAGCTCAGAATAGACTGGTGCACCTCCTACACAACAGTGAGCAGCCTGCGACATGTTTTGCTGTCCTCGACACAGGCACGTGCTTAGTTGCGGACAATCTCTTCAATCTGCTCATGTTGAAGCTGAAAAATTTCTACCCTACAAGGAAAGGTTTTAAGATAGAGTCCAAAGGACAAAGATATTCACTGGGGGATTTTATCATTAAAATAGGATCTGTTACCTTTGGGCAAAATATTAGCTTTAAAGGAATTTTGGTTGAGGTAAGTTTTACCTCTTATTTGTTGCTCACTTTTACATAAGCAAATTTATTTTTACAGGTGCATATTAAATTATTAACAAGCTTAATTAATTGGTAAATTTGTGGTATTTAGATATCGATTTATTTTACCTGCTGTGCAGTAAAATAGTTCTAAAAGTAGTAAAATTAATCTTCTTTATCTACTTCGAAAACATTTTCAAATTGAGACTACAATCCTATCAGAGACTTCAGACCTTTTTCTTGTATATTAAATTATCCAAGATCAATGGGCAGTAGTAAACATAATAAATTATTGTTTGCACTGAATAATGTCATATATTACATCAGTATTTTTAATAAAATAAATTGTAAAATTTTAAATTGAAGTACTATTTGTGTTGCCTGCAGGTAGAGTATTGTCCGTGTATGGTCCCCGGGGACTGCTGGGACCTGATGAAGGAATTCATGCAAGGATTTATGGGTAACTGTGTGGAAAATCCCTCCAATTATCTTAAAACCAAGATGGACATAATGTACACCCCAGCAGATACCATACAGCAGTATTTAGAACACTTCAAAACTTTCAGGAAGGAATCCCTGGCAGTGACACGGTGAATGGTAGTCCTGTTCCACTGGATGTTCTTTTTTTCCTAGAAACTTTTATCTTTGAAAGAGTCATGCCATATTTCAGCTGTCACGGGTGCAGGGGTACTGCTACCCCTGTAGTTGAACAGTTTGGTGGCTGTGGTATAATGAACTTGATAATGATTGGAAAATTTACAAGCGGGAACAAATAATAAATTTGCTTACAAAAAGGGTTTTTGAAATTCAAGCAAACTCTAGTCTAACATTACAAAAAAAAATTCTGTGTTACAACACATCAGTTGACAGCCACCTTCAAATCCAATGACCTGTTATATTAGACAGTAAGGTTTGAAAGAAGGAGTTGAGATTTCAGACAAATAAATGTTATCACAAATACATGTGTAATGAATTAAATACCTTTATTACCATAACAATGGTCAACAATGATTTGCCCTGATGATTTGTTTTTGTCTTTGAAAAAAGTTAAAGTTAATACAAAAGTTAAACTATATATTTATGTTAAAGGGGTAAAAATTTCATTTTGGTCAAAAAATTATTTTCCTGGGATAAACAACGGCTTTCCCATACTAACCAATGGTTTATGCATCCATTCCGACATTCAAAGTTAGAACAACTGATGACCTTCTGATTCTTATCATGCCAATATTTTTTCTTGAAATTATACCTTTTGACACCAATGAAAAGTTTAAATCCTTCTGAGCCCAATGTTTCATGTATCAACTGTGATGTAAACATGTTCACCTGAGACACTTAATTCCAATAAAAGTAACTGCAGTCAATTCATTAAGTCTGTATTAAAATATACCCAGCTATGATAAATGATGTAGATTCGTCAGCTTTTTGGCATTATCTTTCTACTGTTGTGTAAATGCTCAGCTTTGGCTTTTAGTTCTAAAAATTCTTCTTGAATAACATCTGTTATTGCCTTTCTGATTTCCATCTGGAAAAAAAAATTGAGCTTTCAAAATGAATTTATCCCAGGATATTCTCACCTCCCCCCCCCCCAAAAAAAAAAAAATGGTTTAATCGGTGTATAAAAATGACTTCCATAGTCACTGTAATAAAAAAAATTAAACACTTGGTGGTTATGTCAAACTTTTGTTCTAAGACTTGTAATAAATATACTTACTGGGGACTTTTTAGCTATCTTCAACTGTTCCAACAATGTCTTGAACTCCAGGGGGTTTCCAACATATATAGTCAGTTCCTTGACAACAGAAAAATAATCTGTTTAACCACCTCATTTTGTTGCAAAAGTTGTAATTTGGATAAATAATCTACAACTCTGCATGCCTTATGCCAAGAATTGTATCGTGTTGGAGGTGACAATGCAATTGTGAGAGGGACACGTGTCCCTCTAGTGAGGAAAATTACAAGGGAGTAGTTGTTGCATTGTGTGGAACGTGGCGGTCTCCATGTTTTTCCTGTGGGTGAGACCATGATGTTTCCAATTGTTACTTGTGTTGTAAAACTGTAAAACTAATTAAAAAAAAAAAAAAGGAACCAGCGACTTATCGACTTGTCAACTTATTTTGAACACCTTATATTTATAGATTATCAGATAAAACGGTTCTCTATGGGAAATGCCATCATAAGATTGCAATTTATGACCTCAAGAAAGTCATATATGTATTTTAGTCAGGAAAGAGATATTTCACCTTCAATATTCTGGGTGGAAAATAGGGCTTTCTATTTGGCAATATATCATCTGCCCCTAAAATATTAAAAATAACAATAATTATAAAATATAAATAATAAAAATAAAATAAAAATAATAATAATAATAATAACAATGATTACATTGTTTCAAAATGACACAGTGGCATCACAATAAAGCTCTACAGACCAAATTTGTTTATTTATTTAACAACAGTTCCAACTCTTGTAATCCTTGACATAACAACAGACATGTTCCCCAAATCACTTAATTAATTAACCATTTGATTCAGTTAAAAAAATTCTGAATATATACCGTCTGATATTTAAGGAGTGGGACTACAGGCTCTTTTTCAGTCCGACTAACAATTAGTTCCATTTCCGGTCTAAAATTGATCTTGTCTGAACTGGACTCCTTACTGTTCTCCAGTCATACTTACCTAAGTGCCATATTGGAATGACCAGTGGATCAATCTTACACTCCGCTATCAGTCTTCCAACACCTGAATGAACAATATACAAATGTCTGTACATATATGATAATATACAGCATGGCAGGGTTAAAATGTAGCTGCCCTCTTTTTCTTTTTTGTATTTAGAACTGTGCAAATAACTTCATTTTCATTTACACAAGCAGCAACAAAAAACCTCTTGCCCCAACAACAATTATGTTTATGCAGCCATTAAAATTCAAAGCAAAGATCTAAAACTGCAAATTCACAAAAATAGTCATATCATTCAAAATTAATTATGTATATTCACTTACCCCATTTCAGCCTCATTGGTTCTTTTGTTACGTTGATTTTACCTGACGATTAAAAGAAACAACAGCAAATGTGTAAAATGACATGTGCATACATATACATCTCATTATGTTGTGACATCTTTCATCATATTTCATATATCTGGGTAATAAATTAAGAGAGAGAATGGGCTATGATTTACTCATCATCAATAAGTAATAATTTTTAAATTAGTATGAATTTAAGCCAATTGTTTATGCCAAAACAAAACAACAAAGGAAAAAAAAAACATTCTGTGGGATAGTGTTATTATTATTATTATTATTGGAGGGGAGGGGGCAAAAGGACAAGTGATGAAGACATGGTTCCAGAACACAGCCAATGGACAGTCAGAGGACAGACAATGGAAGTTGTCCGAGACAGAGACTACATGATTTACTCACCTTCAGGAAACACGTGCACCCAGTTGCCCCTGTTGAGTTCATCAACCAAAAAGTTCATGGTGTGCTGGAAGACACCGTCCCCTCTGCGTATAGGGACCACCTTGCCCCAGGAACAAAGGCGGTTCGTCAACGGCCATTTACTGATGACATCTTCAGCACCCGGATCCCAGCGCATTAACTCTGTGTTCAGTAGGTGGCGCCACTTCAGCACACCTGGTACAAAATATCTTTTTATACTTATTAACATGAAGGCTAGGTGTGTATTCTGATTTATATATACTAGTGTGTGTGTGTGTGTGTGTGTGTGTGTGTGTGTGTGTGTGTGTGTGTATTACTTTGACTGAAAAAATAAAATCATTTAAAAAAAGATGAAGGGTAGTTAATTTATCTACATTTTAATTGAATCAGTAACATATAAAAAAGGGGGGTGGGGGGGGGGGGGTAATCCCACAAGATATTTGAAAATGAGTTTTTTCAGTGATCTTAAAAATTACTTCAAGAACTTTGACAACCAGCATAACTGTCAACTGATCTTTACCAACCAATTTTTCTCTACCACCTTTTTCCTTACCAATCTGTAATATATTTGCAATAAAACACTTATCTTGCAAATGGTTTTCTTATCATTTCCAGGTTGCCTTGAATGTTTTAGGCCAAGGTATGACATCTATTTATGCTTTACAGACACTCACCCCAAATAAGTGGATCGTCTATACACGAGGCATGGTTGCTAACTGTGATTAAAGGACGTCCTTGACGGGATTCAAGAGCACTTTGTAGAATTTCTAGGTTATGTGTCTGTACATAGGTAATCTCTGAAAGGATAAAAAAGTTTTGTTTGAAATTTGTCTGAGTTTAATTTTGAAAAACTCAGTTAGACAATAGTTTGGTAACTACTCAGTTAGACAATAGTTTGGTAACTGGTGCAGAATATAAAATCCTTATGAAAAATTCCTACAGGATCCGCTATAGGATTTTTTCGTAAGGGAAGTTATTATAACTACATCTGACATGCAAAGAATGTAGACTTCTTGCAAAATATTAGCAAAGAAAAAACTGATCAGCACACTCTCCCCAGGGGCTGGTGAGAGGGCTTCTCTGGAGGGTTGAGGGGCGAATATGGGGGGGGGGGTCCAGACTTCATCCATTCTGAGAAGGTCATCTGTTATTCATGGCAATGTAATAAAACTTTAAAAGCAAAGCAAAGAAAAAGTTTGGTCTACCCCTTACCTATTGAACAACGTACTGTGTTTTCGTCCAAGACCCAAGAGGTCTGATTTTTGGATAAATTAATCTGTGGTTGGGTAGGGGAGGGGGTTGGGAGCTGGAGGGAGGGGGGGTGGGTTAAAGAGCACATAAACTGTATCACACATACACAAGCAATTATCAAAATCTAATAAAATCACAATAAGTTCGAGTCTTACTGGACCACATTTTGCTGATCATGTTAAAGAAGGATAAGGTCATCCAGCTCGGCATCCGCCATCGCAGTGGAAACCTTCCATCAGCATTTCTTGGAGGGACGAGCCACTTTAATTTGGAGTCCCCTGGTTTTTGAGTCATTTTGTTTTGCGTTATTTTTTTTACTTAATACAGTGTATAAAAATCGTAAACAAGTATCAAATTACACGCTGATTAAACTTCATACAAGCTACTTCGACGGTGCCCGGGTTGAGTATCGCGGTTTCATGGGCGCAGACATTTTGTTCGATGACGTCACTGAATCCGGGAAGTGATTAAGAAATCATGTTTTTCCCTAAAATAGACAACACCAAGCTACTCCTTTTGCGAAAAATAGTTATACCTTAGTATGGTTTGGGATGTAACTGTTTGCAGACATTCAAAGCCAACATTTTATATCGTACGAAATTTTTAGCTAAATTGTGCTTATTGTGACAAGATGCGTTGAGCAATTACAGTCACAACTAGCACAATTTGGGCGCTCACAGCTTATGGCCCTTTGCAGCAAGCTGATTACATAGAAGTTGATTTCTATTGTTTACTCGTTGAGCTCGTTTTTTTTTTTTTATTTTTTTTACAGCAATTAACTTTATTTTACACCAAGACATGATTTGAAATATATTTCTAAAAGCATATATCTATTCTCCCCAAAACTGTGGCAGTTTTTAAAATGTAAAAAATGTTGGCCAAGTATTCAGACCCAAGAAGCACTTCTTAGATGTTTTAATTTATCACAATTCAGTATTTGTAAATTTATACAGAAAAATAAGTTATTTTAATGTTTTGTAAACATTTTATTGAGTGCCAAGACCACATTCCACTACTGACAGTGAATACTCCATTTCCACCAAATTTAACAAAAAGTTTTCCAGGTATTTAAAAAACACTTGAGTGATACATGGGGTCTGATACAATGTATGATCTCTTTTCTTTTATCTCTAAAGATCTCAAGAACAAAAAACCTAAAATGTATGATTATAAATAAGAAAGGGGAAATATTAAATATTTTTTGACATTTGAAATAATATGAAAACATATTGCATCAAAAAGTGACATGTACCTCTAAAATATACATTATTTAATAGAGATACATTTTACGCTGTTGGATTTGACAAGACTGTACACCGCTGGGGAAAAGTTAGTAATCACATTAGTTTGGTCAGTCAATTAATATGATATAAGGCATTATCATGGCAGAATTGTGGAGCTTTTGAAAAATATCTTAAACTCTCTCTTGTAACTTTATCAAATAGATTTCAATAAAATTATACAATCCTTTTATCTGTTTATACTACGCACTGTACATTTTAGAACCTATCACTTATTCAAAATATGATCTTCATGGTTCATGTTTGTCTACTTATGGCATCATTTTCAAAAGAAATGTTTAACAAAAGATCATATATTAAGTAAATCTTAGCAACAATGATATGTACAGTTAAACTCAACAAATTGGAAACATTCTCCTCAGCTGTGTAATTAATATATCTAGAAATTGACGAGGTCACAAATTTTAAAAATTTTTACTAGGATACCGATTAGACTTTTTTCAGAATAAATAAATAAATAGGCTGACAAGCTTTAAGCAACTTTTAAGTAAAAACTAAGTAAATGACTGTTATAATTATTTGTGAATTGCACTGTTATTACTAGTAGTGAAAATATTTTCATCTGTCCATTTACAAATAAAAATCTGCCAGTCTGTTAAGATTTCATCATCTTACAACTCAGAGCTACTAGAACTGAGTCACAATTATTCTTCCATTACTAACCACAGATCTGCATCCAGCTTTCCACAGTTGTAGAAACAAAGATACAATTATAAATTCTTGCTTCTAGTGGACTTGTAGTTTAAACTAACAATATCAAACACACTGTACAGCATCACAGTTTGTACGACTAATATATATATACCGCATATATTCTTGTGTAAGAAGTACTCATCTGTCCACAGTGCATTGAACTTCAAAAATATCAACCACAATAGGCTTTAAGCTGAATATGTCTCTGCTTCTGGCTGTATCTCCTGTTAATTCTCTCAGTTTTCTTGGATATAAAGAATAATATGTACTGTATTTCTCTATGTAAAGAGGGAAGTTCATATTTATTTTGCCAATTTGTTCTTAATGTAACAGAAATAATAATCCCTGCCATTTCTTTGTTTCAACTGAGAAGATGCAGAGAAACAAGGAACAATCAGCTGACGTTTCAAGTAAAAGGCCTCTTTTGGCCTTAGACTCATTCTGCCCGTTAGTGGTTGATAATGAAACTAGACCGAGTGACTTGATGTTGTTTCTCCTCTCTCTCTCAGAACTCGGAAAGAGTTCATGTCAATTCTGCCTTGCTTGCCTCAAATCCAGACGGAATATCGGCATTGATGCTATAGTCTCCAGAGTCGAGCACAGTGAAGTCCTCAGAATGGTCATACAACGGGTTCTTACTCGGACCAATGTCAAAATCCTCCTCCCCACTTCCTGTTGCACTGTTTGTGTCGAAAGGCGTGCTATCGTAGCCGGACGTCATGGAGGCATCGATGCGAGGCGTCTGATAGGGCAGGCTGACCTGGTCGTCTTCAACACCTCCTTCGTCCATGTGAGATTTGTATGAAAACAAAAGATTCAACCTCGGAGTTCTGAAAAAGGAAACAAAATATTTCTTAATTTTGGAACAATAAGTTATTTTGAAAGTGTTTCATCAGATGTACTTTGTAAAATAGAAAGAAGAAATTGAGTGAAATAAATAGAATATATCTTGAGAAGAATGTTTATCTACAAAACTTCTTTTCTAAAAACACTATTATGCTATTTATTAGTTCTATGCAAGGAAACATTTCAGAGTATATGAAGGAAGTAAGCAAGAATTAAAATAATCAAACAACTCGTTTTATGAAGCAAAATACAGATGTCGAAAAACTATGACCAATGTTATATTTCAAATGGACTTAATTTCTCACCCAAAAAATTTCCACAAAAATGTACAAAACACAAGCGGTGCAAACATGGAAAAGTAAAGATAGGCGGCTACGTCCACCACACACATGCCTTCGATTGCACCCATTTCTAAAGCCGCGCTGCCAATAACTTCACCCAGATTTAGCAACGCTAGTATGCCGCAGTAGATATAGAAACTCTTCTTAGCTGTAATGTGTAAAAAAAATGTGACATAAGTTTAATATTTGTATTGGTTTTAAAACACGCACATGATTTATATAATATATAAATTTTAATATATCAGTATGCTAAAAATTTGATGTTATTGAAGCAAACTTAAATGCTTTGCACGTCACTTTTGATTTGCTTTCAATATGACATTCCCGGCAGAGAGTTTCACCCTTATTGCTGAAAAATTAACCCCGCCTCATGACATTCTGAAAAATGTTCTAGTCACATTTAAAGTCATGCAGTATCAAAGGACTTATTTTAGATAATCCTATGATTCTCATTGTGTTGCTTGAACATGATCTGTTACTTACATGGCAAGTTGAGCTTGTCCTTGAGTGGGGTATACGGCAAGACAAGTACCGTGATGTACACCTTTATATATAGTTGAAATACACAAGTATTATCATCAAGTAAAACATGCTTCTGTATAATTGTATAAGTAAATATAATAAGTCTTTCCATTTCAAATATTTTCTAACAGTAAAAATACTACTGCAGGTACCATTCTATCTTGTTTGCTTTCTAGTGTGCTGAAATTAGTAAAATGCGAAATAAATAATTTAATAAAGTCTCAAAAGGCTTTTATATATTAGAATAATTGTTACAATAAACACATCTTTGTTAATACAGACAATCCTTGGTGATCTTGGCAAACTTACCACTAAGAAGAATGCCGCACTGGCACACAAAAAGATCATTCCTCCATGAGCAAAAATATCATAATTTTCTCCCTCTAGGTAATATTTCTTGTCATGGTAATGGAACTCCAATACACCCTGGGAAGGGAAACACAATGATAAATAAAACAAAGAAAAGAAAGTTGAAAAAAAATCATAACTATTATAAGTGAAGATATTACTGGTTGTAAAGAATAAGTGAATAATTTTGGAAATATTACACATTTTTTTCTACTGTCACAAAAGTCCATGAAAATGACCCAAAAAATTTAAGATATTACTGGCAAATATATCATTTTAAATGAAGACAAATATCTTTTAAGCATGAAGTAGCGGGGCTAAAAATCTGTCACAAATTCAACCCAAAATCAAACTCTTTAAACAATTTGAAACTAAACAAACAGGAAAAAACTCACACCTACCTGTGTTATTGAATAGATTGCTGCAAGGAAACAAGTAATTGCCAGGACTCTCCTGATACTGGTCCTGCTGTCCAGGTGACCTGGAATAGAACAGCGGTCAGGTGATTATCATGACACTGGGAGATACACATGACACTGGGAGGTAAACATGAGACTGGGAGATAAACATGACACTGGGAGCGCTGGGAGATAAACATGAAACTGG
Organism: Lingula anatina; assembly: GCF_001039355.2. Next base: position 190,861 of record NW_019775516.1, read on the forward strand.
GAGACAAACATGATGCTGAGAAATGAACATGACACTAGGAGATGTCCATGACACTGAGAACCCAATATACATTGATGTAAGCAATTATTTTGTATGACTATTCAAGTTGACAACAGTACACTGCAAACTTACCAAACAACAGTCCAAAAATGACAACAGACATTTCTGTAGCTAACAAGAAAAATCTCAGCACCAACCATAATATCTAGAAAAGAATGACCAAAATTTTATCAACTGGAAATTTAAAACAATAACTTGTTAAAAGCAACAAACTTGTGGAAAATTCTATTCTTACATATGAAAAGATTCTCCATCTCAAGCATGTCTGCTTGATTGTCTTTTGGTTTCATTTGTTTGTTTGCTTTTTTGTTTGTCTGCTATTTGCTAACTTGCCCACTTCCTGTATTTGTCTTTCTGTTTCTTTATCTATCTGTTTACCTGGATGCCTGTTAGTTTGTCTGCATATTAGTTTTTCTGTCAGTCTGTTCTGACTATAAAGAAACCTCACCTTATCAGCAATATTATGGTGACTCACTATCATGGCTATCACTGCACGGATCACTCCAATTATACAGATCACCCACACCTGGAGAGATGGACAATTTTCAATAAAATATATATTAAATTCAATTCATATTCAATTTATTTATTGAAAAAAAAAAGCCCAATGAAATCAACAAGTTAAAATAACAAGACTTCTGTATCTCCTTACACTATGATCTCTGGACAACTTCAATAAAATCTTCCTTCAAGTACTTCCTTCTCTCCATGAGTCTCATCCAGAGACAATCCTGTTGTACTGCAATTGTGTCTTTGTCCCCTTCAGCAGTTCTTAACCCTTGTCTTTTAAAACTCTCCTCAAATCATCATTTTGAACTGGTATGCAAGGCATTTTTTTGCTCCACCTACTTTATATTTTTCTCAAAACTTGCCAATAAATTAACCCAGTGCAAGCTTTAGTATCAATTTTGTTCTCATGGCAAGTCCAAGCAATCACCAAAGTGTAAATACTGAGCAGAAAACAACTAAGCGAGGGTATATCACAGCGTAATCTAAAGAAAACAACCAACAGGGAGTAGTACTGACCAGAGTGTAAAAAGCTGTGAAGATAGGGCTGCCTGTGGTGCCGAGTTTCTGTAGCGCTGTTCGTATCCTCAGTAGCATGAAGATGGCAAATATCACGTTGGGAATGAGGATCATCAAGTCCCAGATACGGACGCTGATTTGAAAAAAAAATTACACAGAGGATATTGTAGAGGTGTTAGGTGAATAACAATCAAGATTTTAAAAAATACAAACCAGAAATATAACTTTTAAAAAGACTTCAAAGCACTAAGAAAATGACTAAATTAAAGAAAATATTAAGCATCAAACTTTATCTTTAAACAATTAAAATCACTTAAAATAACTGGTGGTGAACATTTTTCAGCTCTAAAAAATTCTGAATGTTATTCTACTTTTCAAGGTTTACAAGTATTAAGAAAGTAAATCTATTCATATATGTTTACACCTTTTTAACTGTGTACTCCATAAACTCATAACAATGTCGTCAAATCTTTATATCAATAAGGGGTGCTCAATCAATTAAATTTCAATTCATCAATAAATTAAATGTGATTAACAAAAGAGATATACATTTCAATAAAATTTTATGACAGTATTACTTACTGTGAGTCGTTGATATCTTCGTACAGAATCCATTGGCATGGTGGCAGTGTGATTATAGAGGGCGCTGGTAGTGGTGTGGAGGCGTTGGGAGGCGGTGCTGTGCTAAGGTTGCCTGGAAAGACGGTGAATTCAGTGCTGGTGTTGTGATATTTGCTGCTGCACTTCTGATTACTTCATAAATCAAAGATGAGGAAAAAGCTTAAGATCTGAACCTTGAAGAACCTGCAGCTTAACCCAACTCAGTGTGTGAAATATCAGAAAAAGAAAAAGGATTATCTATACAGGGGTGGATCCAGAGATACTTTCTGACTAATAATCTTTGTTGAACCATCCTCCAGTTTTGACAATTTTCTGACGGTAAAAAATGAGATATTCCCCAGTGTAAATTTGAAAATCTCACCATTTTCTAGAGAAAGAAAGCCAATAGCAGATGCAGACTGAGGCCGTCTTCTGGGCCCAGAAGACGGCCTCAGTCTGCATCTGCTATTGGCTTTCTTGTAGACATAGAGAAGAAACCCAACCCCCCTGCCTCCAAAATTCCTCCATTTTTTTATCATTGTACACAAAATCCAGCCACTTAGTAAACTTGACCCTTTTTGATCCATGAAGTGACATTCAGCAAGCAATTATACTATAATAATAAATGAAGAAGAAGTCTATATCATATCTCCATGTTATCTAGCTTTGATGCTCTATCAATGCCCAGATAGCAGTTTTAATTACATGTCATTGTGGGTAACAGTTACAGATTAGATAAGCTGATTATGTAAACACAATAGTGATAAAGGCAGTCCAGACTGTTATTCTTCAGTTTACATATTGACTTTGTAACTATTATTCTAATTCTATTACTCTTCATCATAACAATTGAAATAAACCTTCATGTTGGCATATCAGCTGGACATTTTTGATCTAAAATGCTTATTTTCTTGACTGTGCAATATGTATTTCATTTTCATTTTTCTTGATATCATAACTTTATCAACATGATTAAGATACTATTTTCACTAAAATTCACAACAATTTGAAAATCTATCAAAAACTTTCCTCACTTTAAGACAAAACAGGAAACAGGTTATCAAAAATAAAGTGATAAAATAATTATTAAATTTAGACTGATTCCATTAGTCTAAAGATAATCTTTATTTTCACATGCAAAGCAGTGAGCAGCTTGTAAATGGTCTGAAAAGGGCAAATTGTGCTTTCAAATACAGGAAATATTCAGGGCCCAGTGAGAGGTTAAATGCAGCTTGTGTTCTATCAACACAAGCTTTAACTGTGACAAAACTGACCTCTGTAAAAATTCCTCCAAGCCTTAATGTAATTTTAATTTAAGTTTCCTTAATTCATATTGATACATTCATAATGTAAAAAAAAAAAAAAAAATTAATTCAAATTTGAGTTAAAAGTTATCTGTGCATACTATGGATTCCTCTTTTTCTCATTTTAGTTTCTTTCTTTACCTTTGCCAAAGTAAATTGCTTGAACCCTCACTGTGCAGACACCAGTTTGATTACAATAAGGCCAGACGACATCATGTCAGTTACACAGTTTACCACAGAGATGAAAGTGGACCATTGAAACATCAGGAAAGGGTAAGCACCAAAGGTATGTACCAGTACCTCATCTTTTTTTTTTTTTTTTTTTTTTTTTTAAGGGGGAGGGGAAGGGGGAAGGCAACTGAAAAAATTTAAATCATTTTCTTAAGTTTACAAATATCTTAATTTCTGAATAAATCTGGACGGCTTTCATCTCTGCTGCCATAACTGTTCTGAATGCTAGTCATGTACCTCTTCTGACAACCGTAAGTATCAACAGACATTGTTAGTATGTATTCACAAAATGGAAGGTCAGCAATGCTCGACCCATTACTGGATATTCCACCTGTTGTGATGGTTACCAAGGTTGCCATGGGAACTACAGAGGGATAAAGGAATATAAAAAGTACAATTACTGAAATTAAAGATAAACTTAAGAAATTTACTTCTACTTTTTCGAAAAAAAAAAAGTGGATTGCACTGAGTATAGTGGTACTGACAAGACAGTTTTCATCAGTTTTTTTTTAATCAAGGGTTCATTGGTCCTAAGGTTCTATAGTGAACATTCAAACCAATGAACCTTCGAACTATTGCTACGGCCCCGAGCAAGATATAGCAGAATACAAGGTATTTATCACATTAAGTGCAAGCATTGAAGTAGAATATCAGAACATATAAATGTAGATAGTATTTACATATTATGAAAGACTGGTCCATTGTGGAGTTTTGAAATCAATACATAAATAAACAAATGTGTCAGGTACGCACCTTGTGAAGTGTTTCCTACCAGAGCTGCAGTATGGGTCTGTATCAGGGTGTCATCTGGGAGAAAGAAAGCTTTCTTCAGCCCCATCTTGATGCTACTTCAGTGAAAACCTGTGTAAACCTGATAATAATAATAATAATAATAATAATAATAATAATAATAATAATAATAATAATAACTGCTACTTCAATTCTGTGAAAACCTGTATAATCTAAATTACAGCTGCATAATAATTGTGATGATCAATTTAAGTTCAATTGTTGTTTTTTCATAACAATTTATTAACTTTACTGGTACAATATGATATGATTTATCTAGCATTTAAGATGTAAAATATACATACATACATATATACTATAAACATGATACAGTAAATATGTGGACAAAAAAAAAGAGGTCGTAACTTGACACTGAATACAGTAACACAACGCAATACTTAACATTAGGATTAGCATAATTAAGAAATAAATTTCTAAACCTTTATATCCCCAACTGTAATCGACTGAAATTTGTAAAAATGTGAAAATGAAAATGAACATTTTGATTGCGCACTTTCGTAAACAGTTTCCTTCGCCGACATCTACCGCCCACACTTTTCCTACTATAGGCAGTCTAACAGTCAATTACAACAACTTTGACAGAAGATTGGCCAGAACCTGTATTGATAAAAAGAAAATCCGCGAGGTAATTTTCCGAGGAAAGTCTGAAATTAAAGCAAGTTATTTCAATAACAAATACCTGACATTTTCTTTCCTTCTAGTTCCTTCAAAGTGTAACAAATAGTGGTCGATGCTATGCGGATGTAAATCTAGTGATATTATCCAAGACAGCCTTTTATTATTTGCACGGACACTGCGAGCCGTGCTCGTTAGTGAAATGGCGCTCATTAAAGCTCCTAAGTGTTTTTTTTTTCTTTCAAAGTAACAAATGAAAGTAACAGCTTTCAAGTGTGTTATAGTTACCAAAATTGTATATGAATGTTTGGTAATATTATTTCAACTTCCATGAGACACACTATAGTCTTAAAACAATATCTTGACTGTGCCATTTACTTTCAATTGAAACTTGTTGCAAGTCACTCTTTCACTTCCTTTACTGTTCTTCGGAAAATCATTTTCAAACAAAATTCTAAAATTTCTCTCACCATTACATCATTGACAAAACCACATTTATCTTAATAAAAACAAAATACAAACAATACAGAATGGACATATATATATTTATTTATTGATATTCACCATCAGTTTTTTTATTAATATACAAGATGATGTCTGTAAGATCTTCAGCGAGTCCCGTCTCTCCATGGGATTACAACATTTCACAAGTGAATATATTCCTAAATGCCGACAAGAACATCTTCAAACTCGCATCAACCTGTTAATGAACCAGCAACCTGGCTTCAAAACCTGCTGCACAGCAAAGAATCAAAACATTTGTGCCACTGACGTTTAAGAGTCACAATATTTTGTTCAAAAGCAGAGAAAAATGTTGACTTTTCAAACAATCATATATAGATCAGGGACTCCTAGAATGCACTTAGTGACAAGGTCCCCTTTTTAATGTGCATGAAAATACACAGCAAACAAGGCAGACAATGTTTTCTGTTGCTGTAAAGTTTGAAGAATTTTGGAAAAAGATGCAGAAACAGGCCAGATAATTATGAAATCAGGCACATTTCAGATGTTTAAAATCGCTGTAAGGGCTTGATCAATTTTGGAAAAAAGATGCTGAAACAGGTGAGATCATTATGAAATCTGAAGCATTTCAATATTTTATTTTTTTCCAATACTCATTATTTTCTAGTAACTAGTAAATATCTGGGGAAAATATTAACAAATTCAAGTTTCTGTTAAGCACCACCAACACTTTTAACCATGTCAATATTAACACAGACATATATGACATTTAAATTATTTACCAAACAGAAAATGCCCCTTTTTTCTTTTCCAACCGTTTACACGAGTTAAAGACCCGATAAATTAAAAAAAAAAAAACCTTGGTCAACTTCATGAAACTTGGTTTCACCCCCAGACCTGTGCGTCTTTTGTCAAAGCTTTTAAGTTATTTATCACAAACAAAAACTTTCTAACCAGTTGGCCATAAATGAGAGGTAGAACTTTTTTTCAGTTGCCTGCACTGACATGAGATAAAATATGCAAACCTTCAGACACCAAATACACAATTTTACCATTATGCAGTAATTTTTCCTCAAGCAACAGCTATTAACACTTATTTGCCATTTATTGAAGAAAAAATATAGCTTTTTTTCTTCGCCTCATGAGACACTTTTAAACTTAGTCTTCAATTCACTTGGCTTCAAATCCAGGACTGCAAGGTTGATAGATCATAAATAATGAATAGCCATATTACAATACCAAGACTGCTTACCTCTTGGTTTGATTAAAAATATACTGACCTTTCCTATGTAGCAGACAGCAGGATGCCCTATACAACCACCCAATATAAATGGGTTTACAAATATACTGTGTACATGTTGTACACACAAAATAAATAAATAAAAATTGTTTAAAATGATAATAATAACAGTGTTGGAATAAAATGTTATATACAAATGTACAGCTATGCACAATTGGGATCAATACAATGTGTTGATATTCATCTATAATGACTTGTGTATATCATTAAGTAGATGTGCCCACTATGGCATGATAATATTACCAAAACCATCTGGACATCACTTAACTTGTAAAAGAAATGTTCTCAACTGCTTAAAAGAAATACACAGGACTAGCAGACAAATGCTAAGATCTGCAGGGAGTCCAAAGATTCTGATCCAATATGAAACAGCCAAGTCTAAATACCCAACCTTTCTGTCCATGGAAGGAGCAGATACAGTTATTATTATTTTTTTCATTAATTCAAAATATTAATTTCAGCTATTAAATATTATCTTCATTGCTTATTTTGTCACATAGGAACAAAGCAATTTGATCTTATGGCTGATAAAATTGGTAGAAAAGCAAAAACAAAATTTATCTCGCAGAAAGTCGAAGCATTGAGGTCAACCTCTCAGCAGACTCGGCCGGAAATGTTGGTACCACATGCTGTGCAGAACAGAAAAATAAATAAAATTTCCCCTCCAGTTACGGATATGTTTTCATAAAGCGATGAGCTTGTATGGAGTACAACACCACTAACTGGGAGCCTGAAGGACAACTCGTCAATGATTTTATGCACAGGAACATAAAATTACGGCAACACGCAAGGTTTTTATGACTATGTGATGAAATTTTCAGAGATTAGTTTGTCTGTAGGGCGTGAACTATGACCTTGGATATTTTCTATATCTACAATTTTCAAAAATGTTCTAGAACAGCAGTCTATCAAAACTTTGAAGCAATCGAGGCACTGCATTTTGCCCACCACATGAAAATAATCCAAAAATGAACTATTCCAAGCTTTCCTCTTGCCTTTCTTTATACAATTAATTAAAACTGTGGAATAAGGCAGGAGCTACACTCCAAAGTGGACCAATAATTCACTGAACTTGGAAAATCTTTCTTTAAGACACAGCCTTCATTTTGTCTCTTACACATAAAAGCGCATAATTCCTAAAAATAATAATTATTTCACTGAAGGTTAAAATACAGATTCCAAAATTAGAGAAAGGTAATAGCCTTGCTGATCCAGATGATAATTTTGGGAGTATAATTATTTTCATAAGGGCGTTTTTGATGTAGTCACCAGCAAATAAAATATATCTTAAACCACACCAGTAGTGAACAACAGCAAATTTTTGTGAATTACTGAGACCAACAATGAAAATTAAATGACAACTTGTTTAAAATTACAATTTCCCTAATGAATTACTTAGTGTATAAAGCTAAGTGTATTCCAAATGCAACAGCTAAAATGCTGGTGAAAATTTTGGCAAAATCAAAAATTATGAACCAATTTCAAGACAAACTGGGCAAAAAAATAGTACACTCGTTTCAGCATTCAGAATTTGCCTTAAATGTGCTATTTGAGAATGAGCAAATGATAGCACACCAGTACTCATAAATTTAAAATCAACAACAGATTCCTTTGATGGAAAATCTAATCCAAGTAGATGACTTCCTCATAGAGCACAAGTTCCTCTTCTGTACTACTATCAGAGGTGATTTCCCCATCCTCCTCCTCAGAAACCAATGGAGCCATCCTCTGACCTTGACCTCCAAAGTTGACCTTGACCTTACCATCTGAAGTCCTGGTATGTCCTCTACTGTTACTGTTGTTGTTGTTGTTATTATTGTTTTGTTTACTGAACCGCATCCAGTGATTATTCCCTAACTTGGACTGAAGGTTTTTACTGAGTGTGCTGGATGTAACCCTTCCTGTTCTCGGACGACCTTGCTTCTGCTGAATTCCTGTGACCTTGTTCACTCTTGAGAGCGATGACCTCGTCTTTAGTCTGCCTTCATTATCTTTAAATTAAAGCACAAAAATGCTTTTATCATAAACATTGTGATAATTATTTCACTTTGGTTCAATAAAAAATTTGAGAATTATCAATAAAAAAAATATGATAATTATTTGTTGGAGTGACTGAAGTGCAAGCAAGTACATCAGATATGAGGCACACGACTGTAAAAATGCAATTGTATGTTTAAGTAACAGCCCCGAGTAGAATATTATTGTGTAAAGATTTATTCTAAACTATTTGCACATAAAACAATATCATACATTATTAACACACACCAACTCTCCAATTACTTGCATAGTAAGATAACATGCTGGCACCTGCCCACGCAACTGCAACCCTCACCTTTCCTCCTGTTGCTTCCCTTGCTTTCCCGGCGGTCCTGTCTTGCACTGCTGACCCACTTACTGCACATATCACTGCTATCGCCTTCCAGGGAACATTTCCAATTCTCGATAGCCTCCCAGAAATTTGGTTTATCCAGACGGAGGCTGCTCCCGTCAGCTTCCAGTCGGGCAGATTTGCCATTTTGTCTGACACTTTCATGTAATTTTCTCTTGCTGGCAGTCGAGCCAGTAGAAGAGGTTGGTGAATGAGTCCACGACCTGGTCCGCCTGTGACTAGCGCTACTACTGATAGTAATTCCAGAATCTTTATCATCATTTTTCTCACTGGTCTTCTTAGCATGTTGATTATAATGGGCAGGGGACTGTTTTGATTTGAACGTCTCTGTGCTCTCAGGGGAAGACGAGAGACTGATGGTCAGAGGTTCATGAAAGGCCACCGTCTCAGGATCGAGAGAGCGATTCTGTCTGGTTCTTCCTCCACTACCCCAATGTGATGAAGACAATGGAATGCCATCCATGACAGAATTCATATCCTCTCGACTGATCCTGAAAGAAATTTCGGAGTCTACTGACATCTCAGAACATGAAGAAGATGAGCTACTTTTTCTGCCTCGTCCTACACCCTCCATTGTTCTTTTGTTGGATCTTAGGGATCTCCATTGCTGATTGCCTGTAGCTTTACTCTGCTGCTGTACATTTCTCCCTTGTTCAGCTGTGATTGTCCCTTTACTGCTCTGATGTACTGAAGAGGAAACCGCGGCAGATCCAGATCTGTGAGTTTTACAAGGAGAAGGGTCTCTTGATTTTTGCTTCAGCTTCTCGCTGCGAGATATACCTCTGGTACTGGACCTCTGATTTCTCCTCTGTGGCTCCTGACTGAACGAAGACTCTGAATCCACACTACATATTTCCAAAGACCAGTCTGACTCAGAGAGGGTTTGGTCGACCTCAGTGTTGGTACCACCAGCATGAGGTGCAGCAACAACGGGAATGTCTTCCAGCACAATGATGGAACTGCTTGAGGAATCCGAACTTGAAGAAGCTGATCTCCTGCGGGTCAATCTTGGACAAGGCTCTTCCCACATGGAGATTTGTTTGGGCGAATGGTTTGTTTGCGTTCCCACAGCAACAGCTTTGAGAGATGACGGACATGTTCTTTTACTTGTTCTTTGAACCAAATCTTTGTTGTTGTTAGCACTGACGTGTTGTGGGAATTTTCCACCTGGAGATCCGTGTGAAGTAATCCTAATGTTTGGCACTTGACAGGTCCGACTGAAATATTCTCCTGAAGACACAGGTGCTGGTGATTTGTCCAACAAACTGGCTAAAGTTGGCAACTTATTCTGTGGCGATTTATTTGGTGACTGTGACCTTGACCTACATTGACCTACTTTAGATCCCGAACTCTTTTCCTGATTGGTAGAGGTTGGATGAACTATGAGATGACCTCTGCTGATAGAGTTCCCAATCCTGCCCCTGGACCCGCTTCCTCCCTCTAACTCAGACAGCAGACTTCGGTACACATGGACCCCTGGTTCTCTGAACGCGACATCAAGTTCCCCAGGAGGCAGTCGTGCCGCAGCAAGCCACCCATCTCTTGGTGAGGTCCCATTCATTTTTGGGACAGCGTCCTTGTCTGGGGTTTTTACCCAGAGGGCGATCTCTGTTGTCGACAACGGTTTTAGGTCGATGACAGGGACCTTCACTGGTTTCACCCACTTTTTAATGTCCTCTTTTTTAAGTCTCTGTAGCACCACTTTACATTTGGGTAAACTTCTGGCCAGTTTCCTTCCCCTTTTATCAAGTCCTGTGACAAGTCTTTTGTACTGTTCTCTTCGTTGTCTCGTGGAGAAGGTATACATGTGATAATACTTAGGGTTAGTCCTTCTTGTCTTTTTAAAAGTGATTGGAAAATTGGCGTTCCTTTCACGGAGTTTTCCCATGACAGCACTCTTAGTGGGCGTATGACAGAAGCGATTGTAATCGAGAATGACACTTCCGGTGCCCTCGCTGCCGGGCTGCACCAAACGCTTCACGCGTTTACCCAGTGGAGAACTCACGTCAATTGTCAGTAGATTCCCTCGACCCATATACCCACTCTGTCTCTCGTCTGCCTCACTAATATCTGACGATGCATCCGAAACGCTCTCCAAATCAGCCGGCCGTTCCTCCTTGCAAACACTTAGTCTGCGCCAACTTGGGGTGTGTGGAGTGTGAGGGGTGTCAGGAGGTTCTCGTGTGAGCTGTGACAGCAGTGACTTTGGGGTGCGGGGGGTGGTGGGGGACCTAGGCGTCTGGGGTTCCTCCACCTCCAGAGCTTTGTCATCAATGACAATGTCCTTCTTTTTCTTCTTCAGTTCCTCTGCTTTGTACTGGGGCAACAGGCCTAACCCTACAAATAAATATATAATTAATCAACCCAATTCACTAGCTCTTAATATTTTATAAATTTTATTTATATTTATTTCTCATGTCAATATCTAGAAGATATAGTTTCCAGGCACTGTCTATGATAACTAGTGACACCCTTCTAAATACCTTATTAGGGTTTTCAGCACCTACCAATTCCTAATTTCTCCTGTAATTTTAATGACTTTTTCTTTCTACATTTCCAATGCAACGCATTTTCCTTTAACTCCATTCCCACAAACATTTGGTACCTGACAAAAATTTATCTTTTGGAGGCCGTTTCCCAGACTCTCGTCTCTGAACAATCTTCAGAGGCGTCAGCTCCGGAATGTGTCGATTGCGCAACATTTTGTGAGGAGGTGTCTGAAGCTGCTGATGAAAACTTGAGGGCCGCTGCTCACAAATGTTCTGATGATTTAAAAGCTCCGTCTTTGAGCAGTATTCCTTTTCACAGTGAAAACAGATAAACACTTCCACAAAGGTTTTATCTCTGTGATCTGAAAAGATCAAACATTTGTTTTAAACAGAGTAGAGAATGCCCACCATGCTCTGTAACAGGTATATATTTGTTGTATAAGGTGTTTTGATCAAAATTTAATAAGACTATGAAGTTAGAAAACTGCATATTGATGATGCTAGCTTAAAATCCCATTTTTAGTAGCTCTGCCAGGAAGGCTTTGATCGTTTATTGATTTGTTAATTAACAACAAATATGCTGATAGCCAATAATGATCTCATCCCTGTTTATTTCAGGATTTACCTTCTGACAAAGATGTACTCCTTGTATTTCTGGCGGGGGAGTCACCTGGGACAGGAATGTAGGCGCTGGCACTGGTTAGAGATGGATCAGCAAACTGAATCACAATGAACAGGGTAAAATAATTTCATGATATGACACTTTATTTGATTTTATCACATCTCAGTGTCTGCTGAATCTGACAATAATAAATTGATTAATTAATAATTATTTAACAAACATCCTTTGCATTTTTCCAAAATAAGCCCTTTTCTCAGTCAATTTCCTCAAATGAAGCCTTCAGACCATTTCAATTTAAAACTTCACTGATCAGTAAAATGATCCTCAAAATCAACCCCAAGCACCTGTGTATTTCTGCTGTCTCCCAGCGTATGACCTTTCTCTCCACCAAGAAAACTCAGGGCTCCGTTTGGCTTGGTGACCACCTGTACATTGGGGCCCAGACACAGGAGATCCTGGCGGCCATGATATAAATAACAGTGGACAATGACGTTACGCAGGGCATCAGTGAGAGACAGCTGGAAAGAGAAAGACATATTATAATGACGTTGAGATTGTGCCAATTCATATGACGCAGTGATTCTATCACAGAGAGATGGATTTAACATAGGGGAAATACAGAGGTTATTTTTGTTTGTTTTATTTGGCTTTTTTTGCCCAAACTTGCCCTACGACTGCCACCTCTGTGACACAACATAGGTAAACCGTGAAACCCTCTCATTTTTTAAAAGATGTTACTTTTCTGTCTTTCTTAAAACAAAAATACAACCACACCTGTTACCACACGATCCCCTACAAGCCGAACTCCAGAGAATTATTCAACACAAGCCAATCATGTGAAGATATTTTTCTCCTCTGGCCACCACCACTAAAAATAGCATCAGGCAACAGAGGAAATGAAATGGCAAAAGAAAATCCTTGATCCATGCTGAAGCTTTACAAGTACTGACGCACTGCACCCGTACTTCTCAGCATGGAAATTATTGATCTTCTTTCACCCTCACGAAATTAGGATAGAAAAATAAATGGCATGGAAAAACCGTAAGGTCAAGATTATGATGGTTGTTCCCTTGAAAACAGATTTTAGTCTACTAACTTGCAGCCTGTCTATCTTAGTCTACTAACCTGCAGCCTGTCTATCTTGCCATCTTTATTGATGTCCACCCAGGGCACCTGCTCTGGCCACCACTCTGGCCGTGCGGACTCCAGACCATAGCCAGGGTTCTTCTTGCCTGTCACACACTGGAGCATCTTAGTGATGAATGCCTGCATTTCTCTCTGCAGACACAAATGATATATAGCTAATAGATAAAGACATTTAGAGGCACCAAGATTATTCCATTAGCCAAATACAGGCCAAGATGACCCAATTATCACACAAGTAAAATGACTTAAATTCTTCACTATGACACAATTGTCACGTAGATAAAAGTGAACCAATTATTTGTCATAAATAGCTCAAGATGACCCAATTACTTGTCATAAATAGGTCAAGAGGACCCAATTTCATGTCATATAGGTCAAGACGACCCCCGTGGGTTTCCTACCCACCTTACTCATATGCTGGAGATTGGTGACTGGTGGAAGCTGTGTCAGATCAGGAGCACATCCCTTGGACCTGGTGGCCATGTTGTCACAGGCTGCAGGCATCTTACAGCCTGGAGCAATAACAGTAATAGGACTTAAAGGTACATACGAACCCAGCATAGGTGGAGCATGTATTCCCAGTAACACATGTAAATCACTTCTACTAGATTCTTATATGACTCAAATAAATTCGACATGCGAAGGGATAAACTGAATAGATCACTCGATCAGCCAAAAAAGACCTTTAGACTGCTCCTTTCTTTAAATTATAGGTTGTAAATTTAACCTACTTTTGTGACCTACTTTCCTGCCCCATTGACATACAGCTTAGCATGCCAGCAAACATCATTTTTGGGTAAAATTAAACAATGCCTTTTGGTAATTCTGTTAGTTATACTACTTGAAACTATATGCTGGCATTTGGTTGGTTTTTGTGACAAAAAATTGACTTTGTATGCATCTTTAAATGAAGACTCAAGGCATTAATGAAAATTAACCACGACACCAAGTTGGATGCAGCAGATCGAGTAAATACCAACACTAAAATGAAACGACCTAACAGCTGTAGCCATAGGTCTTTAAAGAATCTATAGGTGGCATTAGTCAATTTAATGCTATTTGTTTTCCATTCTTGAAGGACCATGTATCAATAGCTAGAACTGTCTAATCTTGATATAGAGCTTTTTATTGAGTAAAATACACTACACCCATCATATGACAACCATGTTGGAAAAGCTTCCAGGCAGCCTTTGGCTTGAGCAAAATGCTCTGCTAAACTTTTCCAGCAGAGTCAATCTGCTCCGCTCTGACAGATACCCATCACAGAGAATCCATACTTCCCATACAAAAACTCTCTCATATTTCAGCTGCCATACTGACATAACAGCTTTCCTGTAAGGACTGAAATTATGCTCTTTTCCAGAAATGAAACTCCCACTGTTCATATATCAGACTGTATTGATCACAGGGTTAATCCAAGGGTCTATTTTCTCATAGGCCGCATTCAGAACAGTGGACTAACTAGCCCAAGGTCAAATATGGCGACCCACTAAAAAGCTTGCCGTCTTATCTGCTAATCTATAACAGACACTGAAAAGATTCCCTGTGGAGAAGTATTCAAGTGGGTCAGCCATATTTGACCCTCGGCCAAGTTCACTGTTCCTAATGCAGCCATATACTGGCCAAACATTAATAAAGACATCCAGCCAAACTTAACTCAAAGAGTTTTAACAGCATAATGACCTTGATGTAGGTCAGTGGTCAATACTCATAACTGCCAGGATCCTATCTCTTACTAGTAACTTTATGATAATATGAGGCCATGTGAAAGGCACTTTAATACATGTTTACCAATACAGTGACAGCAAGTTACCGACAGGTTATGATCTGAGAGGTTGGCCATTTCTGCTTCATTCCCGATTTCAGAGTACTAGTAAATAATTTGTTCAAAAGTCCAACAAAAGAACAGCACATCAATAATTTAGCAAACATATAAATAATAGGTATATATATTTTTTTTATTTTTTTTCAGAATCTCCACTTTAAAAAATACAAAACTTAATAAGAACTCGGCATTTACTCGCCCCATAATAGCCTCGAAATGAAAGGTGATATCGACATGGCAATTCGCGATACTTTCGAGTTACGGAACCAATATTAAGCCTGGAGGTTGCCACAGAGATATATATTACCATTCTACTAAACTGATATGCAGACCCTCCGGCACTGAATTAACTCTCTTTTTCCTTAATGAGCCCAACAGTGAACACAATTACTCAATCTCTAATGAGGTCAAGCTATGGCTAAAGAGGTGAAAATTAATACCTGGGTGACTAATAGGCTGTGTGGGCTTAGGAGGATTATTTCAATAGACCATACATTACCATTGTCATATTATTCCATAATTTACTGCAGTATTGTAAAACAGTTACATACAAATCCTGATCAAAGGTTGTACAGACTTTTTTCACATGTAAATGTACAGTATGCTAGTAGGTTGATCTGTCTTAGGCCCCATTCAGAATAGGGGACTAAACAGTGAGAGTCAAATACGGCCAACCCACTTGAATATTTCCCCACGAGATATCTAATCAGTGTGTCTTAGCAGATTAAACAGCAAGCTTTGTAGTGGGTCGCCATTTTTGACCCTCGGACTAGTTAGTCCCCTATTCTGAATGGGGCCTTACTTGGTATAAGTAGTGCCTCAATGGCACAAAACCACATTTCCAAAATGGCGGAAAGATGCCCAAGATGCCCAAGTTGGCCTTTGCCCTCATCAAGTGTGGTTTTCTGTATTGCCTCAGATTGACTGGTTTTATGCTACAGGAAGCGTTAGTACCTTTCACAAACCCCCAAAACCAATCAAAATTAGTCAAGATGCCATGTAGCGTGTGTGTGTGTGTGTGTGTGTGTGTGTGTGTGTGTGTGTGTGTGTGTGTGTGTGTGTTGGGGGGGGGCATTAAGTCAACTCTATCACTTTAAAGCCAGACTTCTCTCAATACAGAAAAATGTAATTGATATTCAAATCTATTGGTACGTTTTTCTGTGTCGCACGATTTGAGAGATGAGAAAAGGCCTTCACCTGGCAGCACTGACCCACTCTACCTTGAGGGTTCAACCCAATTTGCATGCTAATATGCCTCTGGCAAAGGATCCACAAGGCAACAGGATTTGTTTCTCCTTGTGGCTGCTAATGGGCTGTATTATGGGCCATGAAGTAATTTGAGTCCCATCTAATGTCAAGCTGCTAGATCAGCCAATGTGTTCTCATTTAAAGAATGAGACTCAGAATATTGAAAAAAAAAATTATACAAAAAAAAAAAAGCCACATTAAACAGTATTTTCATTATGCAGCTGCTGCATAGCTGTAGAAAAAAATACTTAGGCAGCATGCAATTTTCAATAAAATGAAAAAAAAAATTTTTTATGATTTGGCTCCACGAATTAATGACTGAAGCAATTACTTGGAACCACACTTTAAAAGTTCCAGTTTTAGCACGCTCGGACTTCAAGAATAACTTACTAGTACCTATTTGACTTAAAACAATTGGTGAGTTTTTGCAAGCTTTTGTCATGGTTCTCGCTGTTTGCATCTTTTTCTAGACTGCAGACAAAATGGCCAAAGATGTCAGGTATTGTACCCAGGAGTCATATGTATATTCTAAACTGAAAAAGAGCAATATTTCTCCTCTTTCTTTATAGTTTAATGAAAAAAGGGATAAGGTTCTTGATTTTATTATACTAGTATCCCAGTAATACAGCTTGGGCGTTACTGCCAGAATTCAAAGGGCCTTTAAAGGTACACAAAAAAGGATTTTGGCTCCAAATTTCATACTTAAGCTTGGGGGAAATCCAACATTTAATCTTCCTTATTTGACACTCGCCATAACTCTGTAACAATTTTGGAAGAAGCCAAACATCAAAACCTATGGGTTGGTGGAGATTCTTAACTTTTGTCATTCATTTCCGCTCAACTTCAACATATCAGGGGTGGTGAATATGATATTTTTAAAACGATATTGAAGAAGGCCATTTATCTGTCATTATGACATTTTGTTTTAAAAGTTTTAGTTGCCCTCGGTTAAGTTCAACAAGGTGCAATCCATGCAATTAGAATGCATTTTTATCCTTATTTTGTGTGGGATAATGACTGTACTTTGTTAAATATGTGAGAAATGCACTCTTGATTATATCCTGGACAAAGCAGAAGATTCAAACAGGAATGCGAGAGGACTTGCCGTTTTGCAGTAAATAATATGACATACAAACAGACCGCAGATTATAAATTGGAACAATTGTACTGGAAGCGATGATCGAATTTGAAAAATCCACAATAAAGCAGGGGTAAATTACTTTTTTATTTATCAAGATTTGTGGGTAAAATTATACACTGCACTTTTTTTTATTTCTGTATTCAGTGATCAAGACACCTGTTATTTCTTTTTCAATTTATCTATACTGCAACACTGAATAAAAGACCAAAGACAGTCTCTAAAGACAGCATCAACGACATGATTGTCTTAATTCGGTAAATACGTAATGCCATAACTAATTAAAGTTCAATAAAATATCAAAAATTCAACAAAATGTTTCTTATCAAAATTCTTGCTTTTATCTGTGTAAATGTTAGCAGAATATAATATTGACAGGTTTGCATCTAACAACACGTGTGAGAGTGCTAACTGTCAATGTCGTATGTCAAACAGCCCAAAGCGACCAAACTATGAAATTGCGGGTCTTGATAAAATCACAAACAAACCGTCGCGTTTTGGATCAAAATCTGAAACTAAATCCCATACGAATCACGCAATCTGTATTCATAGATAAATCTTAATTAAATATTAATGTTTACATTCCAAGAGCAAGTCATGAATCGATAAAGAATTCCAATGACCTACTTTTTAAATATCATATGGTGGCTCGCAAGCTTTCAGAGCCCATTGTCCAAAATCGGTCTTTACTTACACTCAAATCAAAATTTCAGCCCTAATTTCCATAACTTACCGGTAAAAATGTAAATAAAGGCAACTTGTTCCGATCATCTCGCCACCTTCTGTCTAAAGAGCAATCGACCGGCCAGTATTAGTACATAAGCTTTGAGTTATCAATAATGCTTTTGTGTCTCTCTGTCTGAAAGAGCCCAAAATGGCGGTTGATCGTTGGACACCTTACATCCGGGAACTTCGGTGGTGAAAACTGGAAGCAAGTTTTGGGTGGTGGAAATAATTAAATAAAATGAGAAAACTGGGTGAGAATTTCGGGATTTTAGTTTAATAACATTCCCAATGAAATCGGATAAAATCATAAACAGTTTAATCCTGGATATAAATATTTTTTACATTTGTGATAGTTGTCCAATGGAAAAGGTTTCTGTTACATGTACCTGCACGTAACAGATCTAATAACTTTCATTTCTAAATTCGAATGCGGAAGGCAAGGCTGATTTTAATTTCATATTTATTACGTATATGAAATAAATAATGTTGAATTATTGGCAATTAAAATATTATCACTATAGATTATTTTTTTTCTTTTTTGTCCAACTGTATGCCAATTAAATAGGCATCTGCCAGAATAGGCCTAATGAGGAAATGTATTTTGCGTAAAATATTATAGAGGCAACATTGTTAGTACATTTTGTCCAGAAAGAAAGGCAAATGTGATAAGACTAGAAATGCAAAACTATTTAACTAGTCTACGTATACGCCCTTAAATAATGTCAATGCGATAGGTACAGTAGGCTAATTAACGTAATTAGGCCTATATATATGGTTCCACTCCAAGAATTTAGCAAGACCGACGAGAAAGCACAAAAGAGTGTACTTCGTTCTACGACGATAAGACAACATGCAGCTGGGTTGTACCTAGCTAGTAGATCTACAGCGAATCTAGGAGCGTGCGATCTTATAGGCTATTACATCAATTGCACACCGGTTGTTTCATATATACCACACGTGTGCTCGATATGAGCATTATATACATATATGTATACGCCTGGTAAATGTCAGGCATGCAAATAGTTTTACTTTATCAACGGTCCCTCAGCGGCCTCAATGCGTCACAGTTCAGACGATTAGGCGTGGCAGAATCTCAATGACGTCATGGGCACACATCTAAAAATAGACGATGACGTCACCGTGATAACATTTGTATTTGGCTTTGAGAGGCATACATGATGGCAATTTACATCACGTTTTGTATTCCTCCATCTTCAAATTAGGCCGAAATATATTCAGACAGGGTCGCGGCTTATGTATGTTCATGTAGGGACATCAGGCCGCATTCTTTGTTTGTAATGCACATACTGTACGCTGACGTTCTTTTATTTACAGAGATTTTTATTTCAAGACTCGAAACCATTCACCAAACCGTGTTAGTGTATACACACTGAAAATATTGTTTATGTTCGACGACAGCCAAGAAACGACCCCAAAGTAAAGACATATTTAACTGTAGGAGCCTACATGTACTAAGTACAATGTACCTTAAAAAGGATTTTAATTTAAAATGCAAGTAAGCTAGCTGCTCTTTAAATAATTTCAAAAGGAATTGTTCGTTAAAAAGATATATGTCTGATATGTGGATGTAATATAAGTCAACTGATTTTAGTGCAAGAAGCTCTATATATTTTCTTTCACTTCAGTGATAATAGCCCAAAGGCCTAGACAAAGAAGTCCATCGCGTCGGTCAAGGTCGGACGTCCAAGGTCAGTCGCTCCTTTGCTGCCGGCCCATTGATTTGTCATACAATGTCGGGATAAATGCTAGCCTCTCTATGATTAAGGAGTTATATATATGAGGGGAATGTTCAGTATGGAATGCTGTGATCTAAAAACATTTCTCTCCCCCCTTTAATCTCTTTATTGTGTCTGTGAAAACGGTCAAAAAATAGATCTTATTATATATTATACCAAGGAGTTATAACTCCTTGATTATACTTACAGATATATTCTATCATTTTTATTCGTAGCCGCACCGAGCTCTAAAGTTTGCAATTTTTTACAATACGTTCGATCATTCTCTCTATAACGGTACATTTGAAGAAAAAAAAAAAAAGCGAAAAATGACGTTTAAGATACATTCGCGAATTCTCTTTTTTCTAAAACTCGGGTGACAGAAAATGATAAATCTGGCCTTTTGTGCAAATCATGGACAATTTTAAAAATCGTGCCTTGCTAGTGAGGGGAGTTATCGCACGTTATTAATACTAACAAAAATTACATTGTGCAACATATGTTGCCCTCAATATATCATTCACACTTTACACAATGCCCAGCCTGGTAACAAAGCATATGTGTGTGTGTGTGTGTGTGTGTGCATTCGCAAGCGTATCTTATACGCCAAATAATTTCAATTCCACCAAATAGTGAAATGAATATAAGTTATTAGAAATATTATTTATACTGTAATTTAGCTCAATACTTCGAGCCAAGATTTTTTTACCGTTATTTTTCGCATTTTCTTGGTATATCGTCGGGTGCACAGCGGTCGTTTTAAATTAGTCACACGGTGACGTCGTTGGTGTTTACGATGCCCGGATGTTGCTTGTTCATATGCATGCCAAGGACAGACATGAATTATACGAGTAACAAAATCTAACACAAACTAACGCACAGAATTGCCTGCGGTTTACAAACCAAAAATCCCGTATATAAACGCATAGGCCAGACTTCGTTAATATTTCGTTCAACGGTCCCATTGGTCCCATGTTTTTCTTCATATATGAATGAAGGCCTAAAAGTAAAGTAGGACTGAAATCATAGGTTTTTGCCGCTAAATTAATGAAGTCAGATTTCTACTTCATGTGTTGATAAAAGACTGATAACTGAGATCTGTATTTTGCTTACACAGCTGTTATGTATACCTGATAACAGAGCTAATATAGCATATTGGCACTGAGGAACAACGATGCTGTTAAAGAATGTTTTAAAAATTACAGTCCGACCGCCAACGTTGCAGTTCAGATTTAAAAAAAAGAAAAAGATAGAAATAAAAACACCAAGTAAATACTTATTTAAAAGCCAGGAGAGTGACCTGGTGGATCTAGAGCATTTGCTTATTCATAATAGACCCGCGCCTTTTATTCTAATCTCTTTTCAAAAACATAACGAACATGTGATCGTTAAAACAGAACAGAATTGAAAAAAACTTAATATAAACTTTCAAGATAATAAACAACGATGTTTTGCGATCTTTGTTTGGCGGTATCAAAATAAATAAATAAATAAATAAATAAAACATGTAAACCATTCGAGTCTATGACTGAACTGAAACGTTCACATTTCGTTAAAGCGAGAATAATTTCCCAGTTTAGAATGAAATGGAAACCGTAACGCACATGTTAACGTTTCAGGAAATGGTCCCACTGCCATAACCACGAAGTAAACACGAGGAACCGGTTCTGTCACTGTGACCTCGAGGAAATTAATGTTCAATTTAGGGGCATAGTTTGGATATATGTCCTTTTGAAAAGGTGGATTACTTGAGATAGAAAATGGATGCCAATCAAGACATAGTGACCGGCTTCAAATACCAGGCTTTAGGTACCATGATTTTTCTCACAGTTACTGTAAGTTAAGATAAATTGAATACTTTTCCTATGTCAAAGAATATCGATGTGGAATAAGACATCAAATGTGCCAGTAACATATTTAGAGGAATGGAGAAATGTTACAATTTTTTTAATCTTTTAAAATGCGAGCGCCAATAATAGAGCGCAGCTCTCTTAGGAAGGTTACAGGTTTTACGTCATCACTTTCACAAGTTCTCCATAGGTTCGTTATACCCCCTTTACACTGGACGGCGTCCTTTCTGCGACCATGACATTTGGCATCGCTGTGGTCTTAATAAGGAGACAAGAGCATTGCTTTTGTATCAGAATGAATGCTCAATGATCGGCCAGGTGTCGGAACGTAAAGTATTATAATTTTTTAACTCTCAAATGGGTCCGTACTGCTGGACGCAGAAAGGACGCCGTCCAGTGTAAAGGGGCCCTTACCAACTGTTCAGCCAAGTTTAATAATTATTATGTCCTCTGAGTTTCAAAAGGCTGTGAAAAGTCATCCATAACCCCTACATGCACTCTTTTCTACGGCTCTTTCCGCCCGACTGGCAATGTAAGAAACCACATATATACGCGACTTGCCCAAAGAGGGTGTTCCGAAACCCATGGTCTTACTCGTTTTATACAAAAGGTAATTATTTAAGCTAAAGAGAATAAAAGATAGTTTACTTTTATTTTATTTATTCATTTATCATTTATTTATTTTTTGTTGAAAGATACAGATTTTGGTTCAAGATTAATTGACTAATTTTCCCCATATTTAGCAACAATAAAACATGGAGGGACCAGTCCATATAATGTTTAACATATTTATTTTATAAAGACCGTTTTCAGTGTATAAATGCCCAGGAGATGTGAAGGGCATTGTTATTATATCCAGATTTTTACAGAAGCTATACATTTTAGGTTACACAGCACTGTTGGCTGCCACTGAAATAATAAGTGATGGAAAATGTCATTAGCAGAGGAGTTTACTTGTTAACCTTGACTGAGGAAAATTCAAATTGATATTGTCCTCGCTTATAGACAATCTTCAAGTGCAAGGCTGAATTTTTTTACATCAATACACGTGGATAAACGACACATTAATGCCTTCATACAATTACTGAAGGATGGTATTATAATTTACAGTTTTGATTTTCTGATATGTACAATACCTTACAAAGTGGTAAAAACAATCTTTGAAGTTTTCTCAATAAAATTGTATATGGTATGATATATACACACTATCAATGGATCATGTCAACAAAGACCCGGGTGAAGAGAGATTATGTATTATGCATCCAAACAAGGTCAAAAAGGTCACTAATATTCCAAGAAAACATTTGTTGAAATACTCCTATCTTAACAATCTGTGTAAACACTGAATATACCACTAGTCAAAATCACTGTAAAACTCCCCCTCATTTTGTATATTTATATAAGCAAAATCCCTATAACTTAAAAGGCCAAAGCCAATGTTGGTTATTATTTCACAGAAATAGTATTTTTAAAGTTGGCAATTGAAAGAAGGCAGATATAGCATATTGAGTATAATTTTATCTGCCAGAGATTGCAGGCATGAACTACCAGAAGAGGGCGCTATGCATTCCATATCAAGACAAGCTCTCCTGGTATGGATTTATGTTATTAAATGTACAGTGTATCATAAGAAGTTCTGATAAAGGTGCATCAAAATTGGGCAGAAGACTACACTGCAAATAGCACTAATATAATCCTATATTGAACTGAAGATGGCAGCACCTTATGCAACTGCATACTATAGATGGCACCACTGCTCTCTGGAGATGTTTGAGGGACAATCCTTCCTGTGTTTATGTTATGGCAGGTACAAAGATTTCACTGTCATCATTAAGTAATTGTAATACTCCTAGCAAATGTCTCTTTGCACATAGCATCTTTACATATTTTGATTTCCCAATAATAATCAAACATCTCTTCTTGTAAATTTCATAGCAGGCAAACTATGGAATATATCTGGTGTCATAACTGTTGACACAAATTCCTTTTGCATTTCATAAGATACAGGTATGAATTCATCCATTAGAAGAGCCTTGGTAAGTTTATTTGACTGTAGAAGGCAGCACAATTCAATCCTTCAAGTATAGGTGTCAGCACTTTACAATCCAGGCCACAACCATCAGTTATCAAAACCTTCCAAGTATATGAAACTAATTATACTAAAACTGGTAGAAGGCAGATTTAAAACATTCTGAACAGGAAACATTGTGGCACTAGAACACTATGAAGAAGGCACAGCCATGGGAATTATGACTGGTTACACTGTCTCCCATCTTCTTTTGGCCATAAGAGGAGAGAAAATGTCAGCTACAATGCAGTGGGCCCCCCTGTTGGAGAACTGGAACTCCCATCAGCAGGAGATGATGGGGATTCCCCTCTCAGTTTCAAGTAGCCTGGTTTGGGTGGTTTCTTCATGACAGGAGGTCTTGCCTTGATGGAGGGTTTAGGGGCCACAGCAGGGCCGGGACTGGAGGCTTTCTCCATTGAAGGGGTAGGCGACGGCACTGAGCGCTCAGGGCTTTCACGATAGGCAGGCGGGAGGGATCTGCCTGTGCGTGCACTTATCGTGGCACTGGTGCTGACGCTTCGTTTGACCACACCTCCTTCCCGAACATCTCCTTGTTCTCCCACCACGTCCATGCCTGCCCTGAAGGTACTGGTGTGGGTGAGACTGCGCGGCATAGAGTTACTCATGCCTTTCTTCAGCGTACACTGGTTGGACTTGGCGAAGGTCTCCGCACCACTGGTGGGACTATCTGGGTCACTTTGGTCTTGTGGGGGTGAGGGGGACTCTGTGTCTTTTGCATCAGGGGGCAAGTCCAACACCAAATCTGGAGTGTGTTTAGGATTGGGAGGAATAGTGAACTTTCGGTTGGCCTGGGGGCCAAAAGATGAAGACGTTCCACTTTCAGACCGAGTCCTCTCAGAATTTTTACCCAGGGGCATCACATCCCCTCTGCCTCCACTATCTCTTCGACCACCTTCTAAACCTTCCTCTTGTTTGCCCAACGACTCCACCTGGGTCATGACCTCCGACAGTGCGTGATCCAAGTCTCTTTCAAGGTCGTCTGTACTGTTATCCTTGGAGTCTCCTGAAGTCAGGCTCAGCTCACTGAGAGAGACGCTGTCTGTACTCTTACTCGTGATCGACCCTAAACTCTGATCAGAGCTGTCTTGGCGGGAATGATGGTGCTGCCTCCTATCTGTCCTGTCCACTGATATGTTTGGCTGTGAGACGGACTTGTCCAGTGGCCCAACGGTCAGAGGTTCGTCCACTTTGGGGCCGCTTGCACTGTACGTCTTTGCAGGAAGAGACTCGGTTGACCGTCGTTTATCATTTTGAGACACTTGTCTTGTTAATTCAAAGTCCCTATACGGTAAAAGAAAAAACGTCATTAGAAAAGATTTGATAACACAGGCTTTATCAAAATAAATTTTAGAAAGGGAAAACTGTTAGTAAAAAACATATTGTATTAGTACTTAACCTTAATAAATGAATAAAGAAAAAGTCCCCATGCATAGTGTGATTAGGAAGTAACACACCTCAAAAGACTCTTCTTTATTTAGTTTCAGTATAACTTTTTTGTTTAAATACCTAATAATGTATAACTGTTAATGTTAAAAACGTATCTGAATAAAAAAAATTAAAAATAACCTTAAATTTGTATTTTGTGTTGTGTCACAAGCATTAAAGGAGGTGAAAAAGC
The DNA here is from genome assembly GCF_001039355.2 of Lingula anatina. Next base: position 216,145 of record NW_019775516.1, read on the forward strand.
AATGAAACCATCATTATTGGGTTTGTAATATTTTCATGGGATGTGAAATGTTAACTATCTTTAAGTGACACAATCACACAAAACTCCAGAAAGCTTAAGTAATCCTTAGATCAAAGATTTTGCTAAAACAGTGCTGTTTATTGGTAAAGTGCATAATTAAGCAGAAATATCAATAATTCTCTCTGGTAAATGTGACAGTGGGGAGATCTTTGTGGAAGTTAACAAGTTGAGAACTTACATTAGATTTCTGGTTTACCTACATCAAGACAACTAAACATCAACAAGACAAACCAAGTAAAAGAATCCCAACATACTCAAATTAGTACAGCTGTTAGATTTAAGGAGGGTTTACATTTAAGATATGTAGAGCATTCTCAGTCCAAAATTAAAAATAAATAAAAATATAAGAAGGAAGCACAATAGAAGAGAACATAATATCGACTGGTTTCTTGTCTGACTAGTAATGTTAGAAAAGCTATACAAGTCAGTATTTCTTGAGCTGAGGGTAGGGCCATTTCTATTTACTCATCACACACATACATACGCACTAATACACACATGCACACAAATGCACACTTACACACACACATGCAGGCACACACACAAGATTCTATACGAGATCCCTACCTTGGAGTTTGAGCAATTTTGATATATTTGTCTGGTATGAGCCCTTCTTTTCCATTGAAGTAACCGTCCCACCAGTCACTGGACACTTGGCTGTACAACAACAACTGGTCTCCTTTCTTAAATGACAGTTCCCTTCCTGTGCGCCCCTCAAAGTCATACAATGCCACTGCCTCTGTGACCTCTGGTTCTGGAAAGAAGAAAGAGAAAATTTTTGTCTACTACATAATTATATGTTCTATAGTGGCATGAAGAAACTAATGGAGCTTGTTTTTCAATGTTTTCATTAATGTTTTCAATTTGGGAAATTTTCAAATAGAAATTGTCCGAGTTGGAAGGTGTAACTTTCAAATGGCATTTTTCCTCCTCCAGAAAATGTTTTTTCTATATCGCACTATGAATTCTGCATAATTAGGCTTCTCAGCGTTCAAAATTTCTTTGACTTTTTTGTTAAATGTAATAACTTTCAAATATTGAAAATTTTCAACATTTATGATATTTAAATGAAATACATAAAAATTATATATTTTCATGAAATGTGTTGAAAAATGTCCCAATAATTTCATGAATATATCTAACATCAATTCTAATAAAAGAAATTCTGAATGAGAGTTAAGACAAACTGAGAACTCTTCATACATTTAAGTGTCTTAAAATGTTATTACAAGGCTAGACAAATACAATTAAAAAATGACTTACAATACTTTTAACAAAAATGATCAATTAACATTTAATGAAACAGGATATACAAACAAATAACAATGTCAACCAACAAAACATATAATCAAACACTACCAACAGTAACATATAATACAAGTTCTAAGACATTTATTTCACTATGCTAAAGAAATTTATCAATATTACACTTACTTAACAACAATAACAAGAAACTACAACAAAAGTGCATTAAAACAAATCAAATGCAAAATTATTACAATACTAGTAGGATGCCTATTAAAATCCACTTCTTCAAATATGACTGAGCCATGCATATAATATAACATTTAAAACAAAACTGAACATGGGTTTTCTTCCTTTTTTTAAATTATTGATAAACATAAAAAATGCATGTTATTCAGTAGTGAAAGTATGTTTGATATTTAAATATCCAAAAGTATATCATACTCAGAGCCAAGAGCAAAGAACAGTTCTTTTTTCTTTTCCACCAGGTTTTTGTATTCCAAACAAGCCAAACAGCCTACAGATGCTGTGTACTGCAGGTTATGCAGGCTCAGTCATGTAACAAACCTCTAAAGCATTCTGTGAACAATAGAACTCAGTATCAGTGTAATAACATGCATGTCAGGCAGAGAAAGCATGCATCATTGTGTGTGTGTGTGTAGTACTGTGTTGAACAAGGCACCATGTGTGGCTAACAAAATAACCAGCTGATACAAATGAATGTACCGATGTACCAGCGAGCTGTTGGCATACCAGGATGTTCATGTCACTCCATACCATGATGGTGTACCATGAATCTTTTGGTACAGCATGAAACTTCCTGTACCACAATACAATAATGGTGACCCATTAAACCATCGGGATACTATAAAATGTTGGTGCACCATAAGTCTGCTGGTTTACATTGATTAAACTGCCAATAATAACATGCACATTGACTGATCTGTGAGCAAATTTCACAAAACACTTCTGGTTTCCAAAGATACTATTAATTAGAACACTTTTCAAAGATGACTTTCTGAAATTTGGGTAGGGTAGCGATTTCTCCATCTTCTTCTACAAGGCAAATGGATTCTATGTTTATCAAAACAGCTAAAGCTGCAACTGCAAGCATTCCTGCAAGAAGACCATCAGCAGAACTAGGAAAGGAGATTTTCCAAGCATTAAAATGCCAAAAGCATTGTCCAAAACCGTGAGCTCTCAAGCAAACTTTCTTGTAACAAGTTTTGAAATATGTAACCATATTTCCCAAGTTTTTGGATTTTAAAAGTGAAATCTGGTTAATTGCCCCCAATAGCAAGGCATACTAGTGCATGGACCCCCAACTCAGTTTCAATATAAAATAACGAAATCGGCTTTTAGAACTGGAACACAGATGGTATGAAAGCACAGTTTGAATTCCATGCACTAAATCCATGTGACCATATTTCAGGATCTGCAGAAATGCTGAGTTGCAGTCACCAATTACAATACAACAGCAGGCCATTTCATATCTATAGGTCAATATACGGTCTGTGTATACACATAAGTTGATGTGTGACCTATATCTACACGCAGATCAATGACTGACCTATATCCAGCAGATGGTCGATGAAAGACCTCAAAAATATCCCTAAGGCATACCCTGAGCTTCAGATTTTGTATGAACCGGTTTCTTCATGTTCTTAAGCCTTTTAAGTTTACAGCTCCAGTCACAAATGCAAATTTGGTAATCCAGATTTGAGTGATTTTTACAAACGGTCATGTGATATTCAACAAAGGAGAAAAATATGATGGACTAATGCTTGACATAAGAAGTAATAAAGCATTGTGCCTGGTACCACCAGTTTTCACCCGGGTTAATGAGTGTCCTTGACCCCATGGTGGTTCTCGTGGCAACATTTGCTCAACGCTTTATTACTTCATAAGTCCAGTATTAGTATTTGAACTCTTATGTGACATCACACCACTGTTTGAATCTGAAGATCCACTCCTGTGACATAGTCAAAAGACCTGTGACTGGCAAAGACGTAAATAAAAAGTTGCTGAAGTTCAGTCGCAATAAGCGCGCATATCTGATAATGTCTGGAGACTAGTAGATGAAGAAGCTGGTCCAGAACAGTTCTGAAACTCAAGCTACTGGTACGCTGAGCACATTGAAAACCCTTACTGTCTGGTGTAACAAGTACCTGTGATGGTCCAGAGTTTGTTCAGAAAGGCTTGGACTATGAGAGGCATGCAGAATAAAAAGAGACAGGGTGCAGTGAAGCAGTTGGTGTCTTTATGTGACCTGGAGCTAGGTCACTTATGTGGCATACTAGGTCACATCTAGGGCAACTAGGTCATATGTGGCCAATGAGCAACTAGGTCACGTGGCCAACTACGTCACATAATTGCATCATAATGTAATATATGTTTCACATGCAAATTAAATCTTCAGTATAGTGAAGAATGTCTTACTTTATAATCTATCATCCTATAAATATTATGTGGTACAATACTGTTCTAATCACTGTACTTTATTGTAACATGTCTTACATGCAGAATGAAAAATTGCCAGTGGGACTGAATGACACTGGTTTCATTTTATGAAACTTCAATTCATATTAAATCAAATGATATTGCAGAAAGCTAGTGACGGAAATAACTTATTTTTGATCAATAAATACTTCATTTTGGACTATCACAGACTAATCTCAGATTTAAGATGAAGATGACCAATATTACTGATCTTTACGGATGTCTGGACAAAGTTTTGACCAGTACTTATGATAAACTGGACAAAGGCAACTGAAAGAATTTAATGATCTTTCTTTTGCTTAATATGATGGATTGGTCTGGATATTTATAAATATCAAGTGCATATGCCATGTTAAAGAAAAGAAAAATCATTTAAAAAGCATGCAAAATCTTTACTGATTTCAGAACATCAGGAAACTTGATCAAAATGTCAACATGATCTGATTTTATGTAAAAGTACTAAATTTTTTATCACTGCTTTTTGTCACTTATAAAAAAATGCTTCGCAAGATGATTCGCAAAGTCTGGTAATTACTCTATCTTTTCAATGTGGGGAAATTGTGAATTTTACAGATACTATACATTTTCATTAATTTTTTAAAGTCATTAATTCTTAAAACTAGAACAATCTTATTGAGTGGTAGCAAAAATTTAAAAGCAGGCTACTCTATAGTTGTATACTATGCGGTAAAAGCAACACAAACGCTTTTATACAGAAATATATGATTTTTGTGATAATATAATCATGTATCTGAAAGTTTGATGATTTCTTGGTAATATTTTTAATTGTCCATTGAAAAGATGGAGTCATTACCGTATATCTAAATCTAGTCTAATCAGTCACTCTGAATATCAAGGTCTGAACAGTGACAAGTAATCATTATTCCACTAACTGCACCACTGTCAGTGCATTGAACATCAGAGTGATTTTGTCTACTTTGATGACATTTGTCATCTACTACTGAAGATATATATGGATATAATATATACAAGCTGCAAGCAAGCTATTAACTGCTAGAAAATGCAAGCACCCTTACCTAACAAGTGATCTGCAGGACAGAAGAGAAAAGGAGAAAATACAGTGAGATACAAGACAACATGAAATAACCTTTCAAATAGATATTGATATATGAAATAGGATACATGTGCTTTGTAATGTAAGATATATGTATGCAGTGGTATGAGGTAATCCAATTTTAAGATGTGCTTTCTTTATGATTAAGTCAGACACAATTAGGAACTAACATTTGTTGGTCCCCAAATCCCAAACTGATAATAGCATTGCTTATGCTTAGAGTCAATTTAACTGCCGATCATAGCTTTCAAAAGGAAATATGTTGTTAATATATGTGTGGAATAATTGTGGTAAATAACACCATGCTAAATGATTTCAATTAACTATGTGAGTTTCTCCGTGGACTATGGGCAATATTCAAAACAATTCATAAAAGAATAATGTATATGCAGCAATCAAATACAGGGTCATACGTATACCGTACCATACACACTTTATACAAATGCATTTTCATCATAAAAAATAAGATACTACATATAACCAAAAATATATATGCAATAATTATATCAAATGTTACTTTGGGAAACTCTTACTGCAGAGAGCTCTTCTTGGTACTATGCTGCCATCTACAGTGCATAAGACAGTAACACACCAATGATATCAGGTTTCTCATTGTAATAGACCAATGAAATGAGAGCTTCCATCAAAGAGTTTTCCTGCTGTAACATATTCTATTACAATCCCATGGTACTGACTGGCTATAGACAAGCAAATTGTGTAAACTAGCACATGCTGTCCTCACCAAAGATATATAGCTACAGGGTTAGGGTATCGGATTGTGCACCTAAAGTCAAAGGAATTTTTCTCTTTGTAAAACATCCAGTGACATGAATTGTTACTGTAAATTACTACAATATTTTGTATAAATTCATTGTGAGGAAAATTAAGTGTGGTCTTCTGTTGCAAATTATAGTTATCTTATAAATAAACAATATATCTAATACAGCAGAAATAATGATATAATAACAGTATTATCATGGTGCTTATTTTCAATTTCGGTTTGGTGAAAAACTACTTTGGGGAACTTTCTTTTGCCTGAATTTACTTGTTTTTAGAAAATGTTAAAAGCAAAAGCAAAAACCAATTCTTAAAACAGTGACTTGCAATAGTGTTGCATTTCAGCCATTTTTCTCACAGTTCAAAACAGCATCACAACATACAAATACATTAATATGTTGAACAAAAGAAACACAAAAATGAAAGCATTTCATACAGAATAAAAATATCCAAATTTTCAGGAGTGCATAGCATAATTTGCAAGTACAGGAATTCAAAGGGAGGAAGATCCTTTTGTAATCTCTGCTTTTTTGGTGGGTATTTTGTAATACAACTTTTATTGCTCTCTTTATTTCTTATTTATTAATTTTTTGTGGGGGGTGGGGGCAATGCTGGATTGCACTCTTTGTTTTGACAAATGGGATGAGTTAGGGGTTGGTGGGGTGCATCTGCCTTTTCACAGGCATAACATAAGGACCACTTTTGTCTTCAAATTTAAGCTAGGAAACAATTACCTTTTGCCAAGCATTTAGTCTGTCATTAAGTTTTCATTTAAAAAGTGAGCCTATACTGAAGCAATTCTAAAGACACTGAGATACACAAAACCATGGAAAATGTTTAAGACAGAGACTGAAAACAATTGCACAATTGTGACAGATGAGACAAGGCCAATTGTGACAGAAATGACATGAAGATGCTCTGAGGAGGAGCACCTGAAAAATAAACTTACCGTCTTCACTGACAACATCATCATCCACTTCATCCTCTTCGTCCGATAATTCTGCCAACTCACGATCACTAGAAAGAAATAACATTTTATTTAATACTTAAAGAGCATGAAGTTAGTTTTTTTTTTGTGAACTGTTTTATGTAATAAAAAAATCTAAAATTACAAAATCATGATAATATTTCTCCTTCTCCAACCTCCTTGGATTCTGCTCTATAATGTGAGAGCACTTTCAAAATATCAAATCCAACCCCTGATTCTCAGGGCACATGCCTTCATGCTGATATGGTATGAACAGCACTCTCAGGACATCATATCATCTGTATGATATTCAAGGTACATGCTTTGAAAATGCAGCACAACAGCTTGGTTCCCCAGGGTGCATCAACCGTCATGAAACTAGGTATCAAATCACAATATAATCTGCCCATCAAATGTACCAAATCTAGGATCTGTCATCTGCCACTGATTGGACACTCACTCAAATCATCTATATGATATTCAAGGTACATGCTTTGAAAACACAGCACAACAGCCTGGTTTTCCAGGGTGCATCAACTGCCTAGTACCATATATCATATAACACAATATTATCTGCCCATCAAATATACCAAATCTAGGATCTGTCATCTGCCACTGATTGGACAATCACAGGGTCCTTGTCATGTCTGTATAGGACTGAAACATCTCTATACTAACTTGTTCCTTGTCATTTTCGGATGATCTGTTTTTTTTTTTTTTTTTTTTTTTTTTAAATTATAATAATTTCTTAACTTCTTTTTATAAATCACTAACTATCAGTGGAAGGTGGGGTACTGGAAAATCATATCCTGAACTTGTTGATTCACTGCCACACTTGGACTCGGGCCCTATCGTATCTGTTTGAGGAAAGTTGGGGTATAAAACTACCAAGTGAAATCAGCACAGATGCTAGGGCTAGATCTACAAGCTGAGATTCAGTTCAATTAACAAATGTTATCAAACCTGTCATCATCATCATCAATGCTTGGACTCACTCTCAGATTATGTTATTATAGCCAAAATAACTGGACAATTTCAGGCACATACAAATTTAAACTGTCAAGGATAATTTATAAAATGCAGTCCACTCAACAGAAATAAGACCAAAATATTTGTTCCAGGTATTTGGTCCAGGTTTTAAAAGATATGTTGGAGATAAAACTTCAATTTGTGTTATGCAGAATTTCCTGTATCTTTTAAGTCCCTTCTCAGTATTTGTTTATAACCAAGCATATTTGAGAGACTCCAGAGACAAGCATTTAATGTAGTTATACTAAGCTATATTGTCCAATCAAGTCAAGTCTGAAAACTTTTAAGGTGCAATAAGTGAAAATCACCCAATTGAAGTAATATATTTAGAAAAGTTTTTTAAATTTTCTGGACTTTTGAGTGTTAAAAGGTGAACAACACTGCAATCTCATCATAAAGATTTCATCAAGTGACTGATGGAGCACCAACTCCATAAAATAAGTAATTCTGAAAACTGATGAAGGTGCAGCATTGTCTCCTCAGCAACAAATGTCCAGGAATGTTTCTAAAAACTTTTCTCAATATATTATAGCATATAACTTCAGTGAAACTATTGTAAGGTGTTCTAACAATGGGTTAAGATAAAAACACGTCATCAAGTGCATTTCCAACATCTAGAGCATACTTGTGAAAGTGGATCTCACCCTAAATACTGTGAGCACCTATGAGAACTGAAAGCCAAGAGAACAGTGACTTAAAAAATAAACACATACACCCAGTGCAACAACGTGTTTGGAACAGTTTAAGGAAAATGTTTTGCCACAACTAAAAGCTGATAGCAATGTGAATATGCTGAAGCAGTGACAAAATTATCTTTGTTTATTGGAATGCTGTAAAATAATTGCACTATAAGCAAGAGAGGCAAGTTTTTTTCTCTCATATTGATTTTTATCTATTAATTTCATACTGGTTTCATGGTAGAGGCAGTTTCAATTTAGTTGGGCTAGTATGAAGTAAGTATGAATAAGCATATTATTATACTACTAATGCTAAGTATTATATAAATTTAACTGTTAAAGATATGCAAGAGAAACAATTTTCTGCTATCTGGCAGGTTTATTTTGGCATGAGTACAATAAATAGGTAGAAAGCATTTAGAAGTATTTGAAATTTCTCATCTGTTCTGTGGATTATTTCCAATGAAAAACACTGTATATAGCAATTCATGAATAAAAAAAAATAAATAAATAAAATAAAATAAATAAATAAATAAATAAAATGAACAAATAAATGAAAATTGTCCTGCNCAAATATGTCATAGGTCAATGTCAGGTCAAGGTAACATCAACTCACCCTTCCTCCATCATCATCCTCTCATAGACAGTTCCACCGTCATCGTTGGGGAAGATCTCCTCCTGGTGGCTGAGGATGAGTTTAATGAGGTCGTTGACGTAGCTCTGGTAGGTAACAGGGTCCTTGTCCCCAGGGACAGGGAGGAGGGTGGGGCCAAAACATATGGCCAGGTTATAAGGATCCATCATGTTCTCATCACTGAACTCTGATAAACTGGAAGGGAAAGTTTTTGATTAAATACTGATGACATGTTAGAACTGGGGGAAAGTTTGCTCTTCAACGACAATGCGAATGTGTGGGTTTAATCAAAAATGGCAGTTCTTCTGGAAAATACTTACTGATTTAGGAAGGAAAAGAGATATCTTAGCACCACAAAAACTGGACGTGGAAGTTGTGTGATCAGTTCTCGGAGTCGCGTTATGGAATCTTTGACGTTGTCTATCCCTGAAAAATATTATGTAGTCACTGTATTAAGGTTTTTGTCTTAACAAAATGGAATGTTAGGCACTATGAAATATTTTACAAATGCCAAACAAAACTGTATTGTTTGTGTGTGTGTGAGAGAGAGAGAGAGAGAGAGAGAGAGAGAGAGAGAGAGAGAGAGTATACATACTTGTACAGTCTATAAGAGCATCAAACATTTGTGTGGGGAAGATGGGTTCTCGTAATTCCCGGAAGTAAAGTTTCAGAACACCTGCCACGGAGTTGATACTGATATTGTCTGTCATTTCTATCAGCGGGTCTTCTCCTAGGAGACAATGGAACAGCTGTTATGATTGGCCAAAATAATGAATAGGACAAATACCATGTTGGTGCTGAACTCCACAGAAAAGCTCAACAAAACTTTAATTACTTTGCAATTCCTACAAAGCTTCATAGGTACATTGCTGTTTGTTCTCTTAATTTAGCAAAAATTTTTTGTGAAAATTAGACATTTTTGTTACTTTGCCCAAAAATTCTACAAAGTCCTGTCAATTTTTAAAACTCTTGCGAGATAATAACCCTGATATAAAAGTCCTCAGTGAAGAAGTTACACACAATTATTAGCCTAAGTCTGGTTACTTACCTTTTTCAAAGGCTGCCTTGAACTCATTGATTTCTAACTGTGATCCGGACACACGGAACACCCCCTGATTATGCATACCTGAAATAAAACATACAGAATCTTTTCCCATTACCATAATTACTCATAAATTTTAAAGAAAAAGAAAAAAAAATGGCAAGGACTGGTCATGCAATAATTCACAAGTAAGAGAAAATTGCTCTTTACCCCAGGAAAATTAATATTGGCAGGACAATCCCTTGAAATGGCCCTTTACACTTTTTTAAAATTTATTTTATTTTATTTTTTTTTGGTATAAACCATGTGTAAAGAAATTGATTGAGATTTTTGTTCTTGATAGAAAGTGAAATATGAAGTGCTACCCACCATATAAATTGATGATTCGAACACAACTCCTGATGATGAGAGGGACGTCAACGCCCGTCACCTGAAAGAAACAGCAACAGAGACACTGAGACAGGCCTCCATAGCTTGGTCATATAAGAGAGAAAGAGAGAGGCCCTTGCTGGAAAAGCCATAGCAAAACATTCATATACCACATTGGTCATGTGCATCCATCTGCATGTGTCACCACAGGTGCACAGAAAACTTTTCATTTTTAGGAAAATTTACTTCAAGTGCTCGGCGTTAAATTTAACTACTAGCTTGAGCAAAGGTATATGAGTCCCAGGAATGTTATTTTTTACCTCTGCATATTCCTCAATGCTGCCCCCAAATAACTTAGGCTGTCCTACAGTTGGAGCTTTCCCTATGCGACGTTTCCTTGGCTTTGGCGGGAGCGATGGAGGTCTGAAGGAAATACCATGTGTTTAACTGTAGGATATGCAAGGAAAACTAACAGGTACACCTCAATTTATTTTGAGTTTATTTTCCCCTTTACCACATCTTTCCTGTTCTTTTGATGGGTTCTTTATTTTACACACCATGTAAATGTAGCCGAGTAACACATAACAAAATCGACCATATTTCATAAGGATCAGCTTCTTTACTCCTTCCTAAGTCCTGTATACTTATACATGCACACTCACGTGGAATTGCGAACACTGACAAAGAATAGTGTTGAGCAGTGATTTTATACTACCCTCTCACGTGACTGCCAATGTCAATGCTTTATGTAATACTGTACTGAAATTTTGTAACCCTATTACATAAACAACATATACATAATAAACATACATTGAAACTAAAAATAAAATAAAAAATAAAAATTCCATATCTACCTTGTTGTCTGTCCTATTTTGACGCCCTCGCCCAGTGCCTTCTGTATTGAAGTATGTTGAGCCTGAAGACGAGCCACTTTATTGCTGCCTAGCACATATTCTTTAAATTTCTGGAGAAATAAGAAAAAATTCTTTAAACTTGACTTAAAACTTGACTGTAATCTCACCAGTTGAGGTTATAAAAATATTCTGCTCAGGATGATCTACTTGTGTTAAGGATATCAAAATCCTTTTTAATATATCATGAAAATTTTAATTGGGATGATTTTTTTTTCCATTTATCAGTCTAAAACATAATTTCTGCTTATGTAATTCAGCCAATATAGAGTACTATACACAGTGTCACATCTGACACAAAGTCATATCAAATACTTCAAATCTGTCATATTGCTGCATTAAAACCTAACACACTGTCACACCTATCATACTTTCTCACACTTAACACACTGTCACAGCAAATCCGCAGTGCCTTACCTCTAAATAATAAACCTCAATGTCACTTCTGTTGGACTTCAGTTTGGCCACTTCACTGGGAGACTTGGGAGGCACTTTCTGTGGATCTTGGAAATATGGCGTGACATCGTACTCCTGACTTGTGATCATTTCCATGAGAGTTTTATCAGCAGCTTCTAGCGACTTCCACACCTGGAAATATCACACGTAATGACAGCTTTAAATAGGATTCTAAATTCACTATTACATCCAGCACAATCAACTGCATCAGAAAACCAATTTTACCACTGTATCCAAAATAATTCATGGTCTCACCAATCACAATTGTTGACACACTTGTCACAATCCAATAGCTCTCCTATACAATTTCACTGGCAGAACCATAAACTTATCAAATATGGTGTAACCTAGCACACTGTCTCACCTAACACAATGCACTCTCACTTAACATAATTTCCTCTCTCACCTAACACAATCCACTGTCTCACCAAACGCAATTCCATGCCTCACCTCATCATTCTCTAGTTTCAGCTCCTCTAATCTCTTGGAGAGCTGGTCGTATCTCTGGACTAACTCATCTTGCACAGACTTCTGAGCACTGACTTGAATCACCTGTAGGATGTACAGAATCTTATTACGTCTTTGTATTCCATTCACTTTGTTATTATGTCCTGTCCAGTTAAAGAAATCCAGCTCTGACACAAACAACAGATTTGTTAATATTTTTCAATTACTCCATGTGTGAACCTTAAACTGATTATTTTGGTCAGTCACCCTAACTAGAAACAGTCCTTTAGACTAATAAAATTGGTTTTGCAAGGAATCGTTTCTCACCTCATCCCCTTTATGTGCCTGAAACTCAAATTTCTTCGGTAGAGCAAATATCGTGCTATTGCTCTCCAGAAATTTTTTCTTGTCCAGTCTGGCATCTCCCACATCGGTGATACCCTTATTGAGCAGATCTATGGCAAACTTGTGCGAGTTTTTCACATTTTCTTCAACCGACAGAGTTGTCATCATGAGCCTCGCCATTGCAGCGTGATAGCCGTAATCCATGCCCTGAGGGAATAATAATAATAATAATAATAATAATAATAATAATAATAATAATATGATTAATGACTGGTTATATAAACAAAAATGAATACCCAGACAATGCAGTAATAAGAAATGTCAACTCAGCAAGTGAGTATTTCCAACAACGCAGCTCAGTTGTCATTTTGATCAATTATTTACTGGATCACAACCAAAATCTGACCAATTTCAGGTCATCATGCTCCAATGAACTTACATCTAATAAATCTGACAGGTCATCCACAGAATATTTGTGTAAAGCTGCATTAGCAGCGTCTATGGTGAGAAGGTATTCATTTCTGGACTTTAGTGCCTTCAGCTTGTTTTCTTGATACTTATTTTGCCTCTGAAAAAAAATATGTACATGAATGCTTATCTTAGTAAATATGTAAAGACCCAGAAATAGTATATTATAAATAATGCCCATTTCTTCAAATATTTCATGTATTCAAAAGTATCAGTTTAGACATAAAATGCACTTTAAGATGAAGCTTTCATTCAGATTCAATGAAACTGTCCTTGTAACAATTTTTTGTCATTAAAAAAAAAAAAAAAAAAAAAAAAAAAACCTGACACATTATAAAACTGAAATAACATACAGGGCAACCAGGGTTATCAAGTAAACCAACATTTCCTCCTTAATTCCTGTTACATATAGCATTTCCTAATACCATTCAAACCTTCCCATTTCCCCTGACACTCTGACAGGTACCCTGAGGTTCAAAACTTTGACAGTGAGAGCAGAGAATGAGCTGCTGCTCTGATGTGATGAAGTTATGAAGCCTTGTGTATCCAAATGCTAAGTTACTTGAACTATCAGGATTGTTTCCTACTTTTTTTAACTTTTGTTCCCAGGTATCATGCCAGAAGCAGGAGAATTTGTTGAAACGTGGTCAGATTCTTTTCAGCATTCTTGATAAAATTTCTCAATTTCATAAGTAAGAGTAGGTGAGTGAGGCCGAGTTTGGTCTATCTTTAAAAAAATACTAATAAATAAATAAATAAATAAATAAATAAAAATTCAAATCACCTTTTCCGCCTGTTTTTCTATGGACCTGTACTTCCTACTGGGGAGCCCACTCTTCCCAGCATGCTGTTCAACCTTCACTTTTTGACTCTCTGCTGTCTTCAGTTTGTTCTCCGCCTGTTTACTTTCATTGTAGTAAATGTGGTAGGTTTTCATTGCCTGTCAGAGAAAAAAAAGCAATTCTGTTAGAGGACACAGTGGATTGTGTTTGGTGAGACTAAATTGCGCTGGGTGTGATGGTGAAATGTGTTTGGTGAGACAAAGAATTGTGCTGGGTTGGATGGTGAAATGTGTTAGGTGAGATGTTGACAGTTATTCATCAAGGTTAGCTAAGCAATGCTTTAATCCAGATTAGAAGTCCACCTCCATGGTAAGACCTCAAAACCTGTGGTTGTTTGACAAATTTTGCAGAAAATTATTCACAAACCTTTACACAGGAATTGAAGAATACTACCAAATCATTCTGTAAGCATAATTATTTTCCATGATTTTTTTCATGTTAACCATCAAATAAGGAGTAAAAAGCATTTAAAAAATTAAATATTCAAAATTTGAAATTGAAAACAAATTAATTTTATCAAAAAACTGCAGAACATGGCACAAGTATTAACTTACAGTTTGTAGTTTGTTCAGCATACTAAGGATTTCTTCGTGACTGTCAACTCCAATATCTCTGTACTAGAAGAAAAAACAACAGCACATTCAACACCAAGAGATCACAAAATATCTGACTAAATAATATTATCATAGAAAAAAAATTGTTTATTTTCTGAGCTAATTTTGAGCAGAACAACCATTTCACCAACTGACTGCCCTAAGTGTCCCCCTGGACTCCCTTAAGCGTCCCCCTTTGGACTCTCCTAAGTGAACCCCTCTTGACTCTCTAAGTGTCCTTCCTAATGCCTTCTGACCTCTCCGTGCCCATACCCTGGGGCTCTCCTCACCTCTCCCTGCCCATACCCTCGGGCTCTCCTCACCCAGTGGTAGACAATAATTATTGACTATTCCTAACAGACAACTGTATACACGTAGCTTAAAGTGATAATAACTCTTCGTATGAGATGTATATTTCACAATAAAAACCTTGTGAATAACTCATAGAAATATAATATATTCTGTTTTACCACAAAAACAGCAGTTATAGCTATTATTCTGATATCTGAGCTTGTCTTCAGACCACGTGACCTCCATTGATAGCTATACTCTGTTAAATTCTCTTAAGAGATTTTAACAAAAAACCAAACTTTTTAGAAAAAAACCAGGGACTAACTTTGAATGTAAAAATGGATTCATTAACCATTGGTAAGTATGGGAAAATTGTTGTTTACTCCAGGAAAATTCATTTTTTGGCCGAAACGAAGAGTTATTATTGCTTTAACTGTATCAAAATTCTCCTGAGACTAGAGAAGGACAGGAAATGGGGGATAGAGAAGTTGGAAATGCTGTGCTTTGATCTGTTGATTTGGTAATTAAATGGTTTTTAAATCTAGGGAAAAATGAAAGAAGATAGATAAGGATGGGAGAACAAAGCTAGAAGTATTTTATGCTTTGATAAATGAATTATGGGCTAAATGTGTAAGGTGCAGTGGAAATAAATAAAATTAATTAATTAAAATAAAATCAGAAAAATGAATAACTAAATGTGCAGACCTACGAATAAATACATAAGCCTATAAAAACAAACATATTGAATCTAAAAACAATTATTTCTGACAAATCTTTAAATTTCACAACTGGACTTGACACGTGCCATGCATAAACCTTATCAAGTTTTGGCAGATCTGTAAAAAATGTTGAATAAAGATAAACCAAGCCACACAAGGTCACAAATATTGCATGCAGCTGAATTATAATGCCAAATTTGTTCATAAGTAAAATATATACATATGGTTAAATGATCCAAATCTTAAGCAGCAGTGGGGTGGGGGTTGAAAAAAGGGGGGGTCTGATTGATATGTCATTGCAGAGAGAGAGAGAGAGAGAGAGAGAGAGAGAGAGAGAGAGAGAGAGAGAGAGAGAGAGAGAGAGAGAGAGAGAGAGATCCTGCTATTCCTTGGATCATATATCACTGTCCAATTGATTTAACAGACTGGTGACATTTTTACCCTGAAGTCTGTCTCAGGGAAAAAATTGTATGAATGTGTCTAAATGTTTGATATCATCTAATGGGAAATGTCCTGCAGGGTTTTCAACTCAACAGCTGTGGTCTGTTGAAAACAAAAAACCTCAAAAAGAACAACTCCATTCTTCCAGTATATCCATTTAAAATTCAGCAACCTCCATAAAAACCAAAAACCTTTTTTGGGGGGGAGGGGGAGGGGACATTCAGTAAAACAAATAGGTAGTTTTTTTTTGATTTTTTGAAATTGCACAAATGGAGACAGATTTCATGTCTGCAAAAGNAGAGAGAGAGAGAGAGAGAGAGAGAGAGAGAGAGAGAGAGAGAGAGAGAAATCCTGCTATTCCTTGGATCATATATCACTGTCCAATTGATTTAACAGACTGGTGACATTTTTACCCTGAAGTCTGTCTCAGGGAAAAAATTGTATGAATGTGTCTAAATGTTTGATATCATCTAATGGGAAATGTCCTGCAGGGTTTTCAACTCAACAGCTGTGGTCTGTTGAAAACAAAAAACCTCAAAAAGAACAACTCCATTCTTCCAGTATATCCATTTAAAATTCAGCAACCTCCATAAAGGCTAAAAACCTTTTTTGGGGGGAGGGGAAGGGGACATTCAGTAAAACAAATAGGTAGTTTTTTTTTTGATTTTTTGAAATTGCACAAATGGAGACAGATTTCATGTCTGCAAAAGAGTCTAACTACTAGTTTTTTAACTTCAGTTTTGAATTGAAAACAAAGAGCACACAGAGTCTTCATGACAGCAAGACACGCCATGTTGGTCTAACACCAGCCCTATCTCTGCCATGTGGTTACAACAAACAAATGTTGTCTGTTTTTATGGTATCATATAAAACAAGGAACCAGTTGATTTTTTTTTTGTGTGTGCTTTTGTTGGTGTCAAAGACATCCTTTGGTCTAAAGACAAAAATATGAAATCTCTCAACAGTCGTAAATCAATCTGTTCATATGGCAGTCTGGGGCTAAATTTCCCATCCAAAATCTTAGAAATTGGATTAGCTTGTGTGATCTTTATGAGTGTCTGCAGAAAAAGATCAATGAATCCTGAAAGATGCAAAATTGCTGGAGCAAAAATCATATCTAGTAAACCAGACAGGCTACTTCTAAGGTTGCTCATAATATAGCTCTTGAAAATTGTACCCATGACGTCTTTACCCTCCAACTCACCCTCATAAATTATTCCATACAAAAAATGAGAAATATAATCAAACACCAAATATAGGCATAGGTTTTTAAAAAAAACCTCTGAACATTTATCATAGGACCCAACACCTATTTTATTTTATTGCAGATCTTGACCATCAGAATTGAATTAAAAAACCACCAAATTACTAAGTATGAGTTTTCACTGAAAAAATCATGTCTGAAATATCATAATTCTCCTTTAACCAAGGGATAACATTCCCTTAAAAACTTGATTTTCTGTGGCATTTCACATAAAATTCATACACTAGTATGAGTCTAGAAGGTTTGGCTTATCTCATGTCATCCACATGAATGGCATCTGAAAAAGGCAATCAATACTTAAAACTGAACAGATTATTTTGAACTAAGGAGATTCGGCAGCTGTGATTAAACATTCCATCTAAAACAGGCAGCAGTAGGGTTAATACAATGGGGATTTGAAGGGGGTGGGGTGGGGTGGGGTGGGGTTTGATGAGGGGGGGAGGGGGCATGTGCCTACCCATTGGCTTCTAGGATACCTTCTTCTCCCTCCACAAAAAAAAAAAGCAAGGAACACAATCAGAAATCTCTCTACCATCTATATTCCACGGATATAATACTAAAATTGCAAAATTCTTGTAACCCCCCCCCCCCC
>NW_019775516.1:235469-251094 GCF_001039355.2 Lingula anatina
CAAAAAAAAAAAAAAAAAAAAAAAAATCTCAATCAACCAATGTAGTCTAAGACCAGATTATAAAACCATTTGGTAAATGTCACGATGTCTCCATCTTTCTAATCAGATCTCTCTGGGATTAATTTTATATTATGATGAACCTAAGACAAATATCACACCAGGGATATCATCTTCTCCACAAATCTTCCTCAAAATTGCATAATGAAAGTCATCATCAGGACTTCCTATCTTTTTTTTTTTGTTTGTTTTTGTTAGTCCACATTTTGTGTCTTAAAAGTCCTAGTCATCTGGAAACTCTGACGAGATGTTCTCAGAAAAATACCTAACAAAAATCAAAATGATCTCATCCACAGATAAAATGTCTAAAAATAATGGGAAAATAATCTAAAACAACTGTCAAAATTTCCACTAATTGGACTCCACTATTAAGATTGAAAAATCCATTTTTTACATGCCCAATATGATGTTAAGACTGTTAACAGACACAAAGGAAGCTTTGTGGACATGCCATTTGAAGGCCACAACCAAGAAATACTCAATAATGGATATAAACCAAGTGAAACATTCCTCTCCTAATATCTCAAACTTATAAGGGAGGTAAAACTTCTGAAACACTTTCCTAAAACTGCCCTAATATGGCAAAAGTCTTGTTTGGATTTATATACACAGTAACACCTGTCTCCTTTCCAAAGTCTTTGATAATCTGATATTTTGTTACAACGTCTTTGATAATCTGATATTTTGTTACAACTTTAGGTCACAATACAAACACTAGGACTAACTTTCACTTTTACCTTCTCTGTTATACCTTTCAGGGCCTAACACCAGCTAACAAGGCCAGGATTCCTGGCACTATGGTCCTGACTGGGACCATAAACTGGATATTCAGTGTAAAGATGATGTGAAATATTGTTGTGTTAGAAAACACAGGGAAAATCAAATTTGGCCAGAGTAGGTATTTGATCTTTTTTAAATCAAGTTTTTGTCAAGAAGTATGTCTGTTTGTTTGGATGTAGGCGGGGAGCCTTTTTCTTGTGACCTTTGACCTGTGACCTCTGACCTCTGATTCAGCAGAAAAGGCATCCTAAGTTTGACTAGTAAGGTACTAACACTTGAAATCATGTGAAAATTATTTTAAAATTCTAAACACTTCACCCCCTCCTATCATATTACTTGATGACATGCCCTTTTTATTTCCTCACATACAGGTCTTTCCCTCAATCAGTAACATAAATACTGTTCTGTAAAAATTAATTATCTATTGTATTCGAATATAAAGAGACTTTACTGTAATGAAATTGTTCATTGAATTTGCATTCTCTGAGTTACCTGCTACGTTTTTACTCCAAATATTTTTTGTTTCTTCTTCTGTTGCAAGAACTGTTAAATATATCAAAATGAGGTTTATCTTATGTCTAGCAGCAAAAAGAATACAGTCGAAAGAAATCAATTTTTCCAATTAATTTTCTGCGAATCACCACAAGATAAAGAAAGTGGTTTGAAGAGAATGGAATAAGGCTGCACCGTATGATGTGAGAAAATACTCAGCTTTCATCTGTTAAGGAGGGAAAGAGATTAAAGAGTAGATTTAATTGGAAAAGGAAAAGTGAATTAACTCCTGTATATGGTTTAATGATGCAGTCTTTACCATGGACTAGTCAACTTATATCCAAATATGAAAATCATGTCCCCTGTAAGTGTGAGCAAATGTTTCAACCACCTTATCTACAACTTTGCTTCAAGAAACTGCTTTTATTACAAATGCAATCAATGCCAGTTGCATTAAAATAACAATGTATTTCTCCAAAATTAGTAGGGCAACTTTTAGGTAACACAGCTGAAATAACCACAATTCTCAATACTCAACATCTAGAACAATTTCTCTCCAAAAATATGCTTTATTCTGCCACTTCACAAAAACTTTTTCTTTAAATAATTCAAGAAGATTGAAAGAAGTGATTTATTGGGAACAATTCTTTCATTCCAAGCCTAATAATCACTGGAAAAGTTCAATCTGAAAGACATTCTGAATTCTTACAGATGATAAAAAACTCAAGGTCAAAGGTCAAAGTTCAGAGGGTCAAATATCTAAAACTCCCAGAATTCTGAGCATTTCTCAGGTTCAGAGAGTATAATACCTGAAATACCACATGCATTCTGCACCTGCTAGGAGGATAGACCTGTGTAAAAAGACACATACTGCAGGCATGAGTGGAGTACAATGACTGATATGATCTGGACTTGACTGAGGCCACTTCATTGAGTCAACTTTATGACTTATTACCTTAGAATTGCTGACACATATCTGAGAATTGAGAGAGAGAGAGAGAGAGAGGGAGGGATGGGAAGAAAATGTGTGCATGAGAGAGAGGGAGAGAGGGCAGAGAAAGTGTGTTTGTGTGTGTGCGCGTGTGAGAGAGAAAGAGAAAGAGAGGGAAGGGGAGAACTGGCAAATACAGAAAGTAACCCTCAGTACTCACAGCTTTATACATCCTCTGTGCATCCTCCATGACCTCTGACAGCCTCTGTACCATGATATTCCCGTATATATCCCCCACTGTCCCGTGGTCTTTGCTCTGCTTCTTCGTCATAGCCAGGAGATGCTGCCAGCATGTGTATGTGGAATACAGGTGCCATGACTCTCGCCTGAATGAGTGATTTGAATTTATTTTCTATTTTAAAATATTATTGGAATTTATAATTTCAAGTATTCAGTTCAAGTATTCAGTTGTGCATGGAATTTTAAAGATAGCGATAGTTTTGATTTATTCTTATGTCATTTAATAGTCAATTGTACTTACACTATCAATAAAAACTTTTAGGTTGTACTTTCATAAAAATAACCCATATGATCTTAGCTGAACTGAATATATATAAGTCCAACTTTCTCTGGAGATATGCTACAAATCTTTGATTCCATTCTGTGTTTGAAAGTGCATGTGAACCCAACAGCCCAAACACCAGCAGAGTTTTACACAAGTGTCTGGACAACAATGAAATGCCTTAAAATTCAGGCTTTTCCAGAATGTTCTCCCGATAAGGGTTTGAAATTTATTTCATGTCTGAAGCACTAGTGAGAATATAAGTGTGATGGGGTGATTTCTCTTCAAAGTTAGATTTTTCAAGATTCTGGTGGAAAAACCATATTTCATGCGAGTGTTTTTCCAATTTTTCAAGTGTATCGACTCAATGTAATTCTTTGAACTGTATTGGAGCACGTGTCCCTGCCTGCCTGGAGTTCTGCCTTAGCCACGATTTACTAGGCAGCTGGTAGAAACCCTTCAAAACATAAATCAGGTTCAAAAATTCAATTTGTTAATAAAAAAGGTAGGAATTTAACTGGCACGCAGCTGGTTTGATAAGCATCATATCTTTTCTTTTTTCATTTTTTTAAATTGATGACATATTTTGTGGTATTTATCCCATTTCATTGCACTCTGTGTTCTACCAGAAAGCCTCACAATAACTAGATGTCAAGACAACCCTCTACATTTCTCTTACTTCATTTGCTCAAATTGCTTGGTATGGAAATACAGATATACCACATGATATTAACAAGAGGAGAACAAACACAAAAACACACACACACACACACACACACAGAAGCTATGAGGACATTCAATACCAGACCAAAAACTAAGATAATCCATCAAATCCAACATTTCACACAATATGAGGATTGGGTTTTGATCAACATTTATCTCAGTTATAATGGAGATAGATACTACTAAATGAAATTCAGGGGTCTGGAACTCTGAAAAACCATCTTAACTGTCTACGTCATCTGTGAATGATTCTTGACTCATGTCAAAATATAGAAAACAGGTAAGGTACTAATGTTTCCAACAGAGAAAGGCCTTCATAGTACATTCCTCAAATCAAACACTGAAAAGTTTGGGGTGAAAGTCAAATTATAATTTTAATCTGAGTTGTTTCATTAAGATCAGTTGGCAAATTACTTCATAAAAATATGTAAATTAAACTTTTAAAATTAAAAAAAAAAAAAAAAAGAAATCAAATTAACAATGACAACATTAGTGTGATATGGAACATCTGCCTTAGCTGACCTTGTTGGTGGTCTCTCAATTTGATCATCTCTGAACATCTACATTACATCTTTTACAGGTAAAGCAAATATTTCAATCTGTGTAAAATTAACATGGCAGGTACAGTCAGAAATCTGCTGGCATGAGATATCTCTTTATACACATTAAACCTGTCAGTTCTTATGGATATCACCCATTAAAATGTTGAGGACTGGTAGAAAATTGTGATCAGCGAGTCCATGGGATAGACAACAATTTTGAACACATTTTGAATTGAAAGTCAGTCCAACAAATTTTTCTTAAATGCCAGTCGAACTCCAGCAGCTGTGTGTGTTTTTTAAAATTTATTTAGTTTTCAGCATGCCAGTGTTTTGATGGCATTCACATGTCACATCTAACACACTGTCACATCTAACACACTGTCACACCTAACACATTGTCACACTTAACATGTTACAGCTAACACACTGTCACATCTAACACATTGTCACATCTAACACACTATCACACTTAACATGTTACATCTAACACATTGTCACATCTAACACACTATCACACTTAACATGTTACATCTAACACATTGTCACATCTAACACATTGTCACATCTTGCCAACTATCACAACTAACACAATCCCCCACATATTATACTCTAACTCACACCACAAACCTCCTCTCACCTCTGTTTGTCAGCCTTGTGGCGTACCATCACTTGTTTCACCAGGCGGTCCAGATTTCGGGAGTATTCCTGCTCCACCTCCGCCCTCTTCTTGAAAAAATCCTGTATCTCGGCCACCATGGCCATTTGGTTCTCCAGCCTCAAGTCCAGGCATTTTAACTGTTCATTTAATTGCTGTCTGATATCTGTAAGAAATACATAGCAATATGATATAATGATATCAATCTCATTTTTCTTTCTCTCTAATGGGAATCAGCTGGGAATGCATTTGACACTTTATGAGGTCACATGAGACAAGAACACATCCTGACACCCTCCCCCCCCCCCCCCCCAGCCCTGCAACTGCTTTCTTTTTTCAATATCTGGACATACATCTATAGACTGAAATAAAAATTGCATGAAGGTTTTTTTTTTTTTTTGGGGGGGGGGGGAGGGGCGAGGAATTACATCTAAATGCATCATGTCAATATTCTACTTCTCGTATATTGTAAATCAATGGTCTTTCGTTTATTTATCATTTCATTATTTTTACTTTCAAATATCTTTAATTCTATCCTGGGAGTAATCTAGACTTAACCACTCAAGACCTTCTCGTTGTCCTATCTGAATGAAAATCTATGATTAATTATCGATTTGTCGGTACAATTCACTGAGAGAAAAAAAAATATCAAAGCTTTAGTCAATTCTGAAAGTAAGAAGGAAGTTTGTGCCTAGATAGCAAAGAATAATTTTTTTCTAACACCACCTTCATGACTCACTGTGTACAACGTAACTGTGGGAAAGCATATGAATTACATGGTTCAGTTGCATCAGAAATAGTATGTGACACCATAGACTATGATGTCATGGTATGTGAACATCGTTTAGTTTTTTGGCCTAAAAAAGTTGAAATAGTTTGTTATCCTTCATGAAATGTGCACATGCTCTTCTCACCACTCAGTCCGTCTCTTTTTGTCTCCCCCTCTCTCTCTCTCTCTCTCTCTCTCTCTCTCTCTCTCTCTCTCTCGGAATGTGAATACATTACACAGTAGTAAATTAGACTAAACATATTCATGATGTGCTACATCTTAATTTCCATTTCTATTCCACTGAAAGCCACAAATGTGCTCTTAGCTCTAACCACAAAAACATTTCTCAAACAAAGGGCCAATTCTAATGTCATTTAAATAATAAACTAATTGCACATCATATAAAGGTTGCCAAGCAGCTGTTATAGTTCAAGGTCTGCAATTTCAGACTCATTTCATCCACTTTCCAAATAGAAAACAAAAGGCCTGTTTCCACTGTTCAAATTGGTGCAACCTTGGTTCGAACATGGACTGACACAACTTGGCAACAAGACTTGCGTTTAACTTGAAAAGGAACAGGTTCACTGCATTAACCTGCACAGAGATATTTATAGATACCAAAAAGTGACACACAAAATATGATCCTACAAAATGTAAAAATAATTTGTTTTAAACCACTACCATTATAAATCTTTTTTAAAAACCACTCCAGAGTTACTTTGCTAGTACACTGGTCTGTGATTTCTGGGTTTTAAGTTGTGACCAACTTTTGAGAAAAGGAATTAATATCATAAAACTAGCCATAGGTTACTGTGAACAGAACATCTGGACACCTACCTATCAACAGTGGCGTGTAAAATGTAAAATCCTCTTCTGAGAAAGTGCAGCGCCAGAGAAAACTTCCTCTTGGCATCCTGGCTTATTATTATTATTATTATATTTTTCAGAAAAAAAAACTCTAGCTTTACAATACTGTTAGTTTCAGTCCACTAGACACTAATTCCAGGATAAAACCTTCAACAGTCTGACAAAGTTTTCCACAGATTATCTTAACAATCCAAATTCCACAGACATACACATCTCTCCATTCACATTTCATCAAATCTTGGCTCCAATTTGATAAAGTATCATAATCCGCACATGGACACTGTTTGTTTTGAGTAAGGATAATTCAGGTCAATAAAAGTGGTCCACAATTTCTTCCTGGCGAGCTGGTTGTCCTTGTCAAAGTTTCCTCTCCTTGGTGTGCTGTCACTGTGTTCTTCACCCAGTTATGACATTATAACACCGCAGTTTCCCTTTACTTCAAAATAATTAGATTTCAGCGACTTCACATGAGTATCACACACATTTTGTACCCAGTATCTCACATTTTGTGCCGTTACTCCATTATTATTACAGCGCGGGGACCTAATACACATAATCCTTTGTACAAATGACAGCAATTAAGTAACAGGGCGTGCAGGGCAATACAGCTCATATCCAGTCTCAAATAACAGCTCCTGTATGTACTAGTATACATCTACTGGGATATCTATCAATATACCCAATGTGGCCTTTATCAAATGTGATTTTTTTTTGTCAAAAATATAAGCCAAGAAATATACTATTGAGCCACAGGTGTCTCTCAGGTAATCTTCCAGTGCATAAGCATGCTTCATTCTTCCATAATTAAGTTATTGTCCTTTTCCAACAGGTAAATCCAGATGGTTATATCTCTATTAAAGATTGGGAATGGCATATACTGTGTCTATAAAGCTGAACTGTTCTTTCCCACCTGTTAGAGAGAGAACAAGTCAAAGATAGTCCTCTCAGTACCTCCGCCAGTAGGGAGTTAACAACCTAGCCCCTATCTTTAATACCTTTGGTGGGATATAAGGCTGGGATTTAGGGACACCGTTACATAATAACTCATTAAGTTTAACAGTACCCTTAATTGCCTTGTGTAATAATAGTCAGTCTTGATTAAAACCCCAGGTGAGTGATTCTTGAACACTGACAGTTTCTTGATTTATGATCCTCAGGGTTATAGCTTAGATACAAGGTGTGAGAGTGACCTCTGACCTCACTGTGATCCAGGTAAGAGTGTTCTTTTCAGGGAAAATAAAATCCACCACACTTGGAATACTCCAGGATAATTATCCTCTCTAGTCTAACTGTGATAAATGGAAAATAACTTTATTCAAAGTAATGCTTTATCCTCTTGAAGTTATTCTGCAATATGTTAATAGTGAAGTCTGGGAACACTCTCTCAGACAGCTGAAGTACTTTTTTTTCTTTTACTTTTCCAACTTCTTAAATCCTGCCACTTGTCACTTAGGATGTTAAGCACATAACGGAATTTATTGTAAAAGCACTCTTGAATTGTTTTATAAATATTCTGCTAAGAACAGAGCAATAAACAACAAGGTCCATGCTGCGGAAAAATTCTACATAAATGATCTCTCCCTGTGGTGAGTCTTCTTGGGCATCCCTTTCCCCCTAATTTGTAGCAGTTTAAGTGGACTATATATATAGCCACACACATGATAGGTTATATACAAATCCATGGGCTTCTCTCTCTCAGGTTATTATACTTCTAACAAAACCAGAGGCTGAAACTGTTCCATCTTTTTTCTTTGCCTAGTTCAGCCTTGGTACTTTTGTTCTTGAAAAGAAAAAAAGCATTGAAATCCCCATGGCATATACAGAACAGCCGACAGAACAACCCAATCTTAGCTGTCCCTGATTTCTTAAGTAAGTCTCCTGCCTTAAAATGTCACTTGAGAGATTTGAAGTCCAAGTCACAAACTACAGACATGCTTGCTGCGATGTTTCCAGAACTGTCACCAGCGATTTCTGTCTCCTATGTAGACCTTATGTCGTAGCACCGACTTCTAAAACAGCACAGTGCTGTGAATCTCCACTATAACCTTTCCTCATCTAAAGGTCCTGTTGATGTAAACTTTAGTCCACCTCCTTTTCTTTCATCACTAACAAACTTTAACTAACTTGGATGTTCTCCAAACTGTGCCAAGCACTCTGTCACCCCCAATGGAGTGGTCTACCACTCTCACCCCCTCTGGTGGGAAAAAAACTGTCACAAAAGGGAAATTATAGCAACTGCCAAGTGACACTACAAGGAGAAATATAAATTTCTATTTTGTCCTAAGCTTTGGCTCAAAAATCCATGTTAGAATACTTTTCTGCATCCTGTTTAGAATACTATTCAGCATCCTGTTTTCCAGTTCTGAGTAAAATAATTTTTTTCACTGTTTTAATCCTTTTGTCTTGGGCAATATGAGTGCAATAGAACCAAAAACTGTTGATGAGCCCAGTGTCCCCAAAAAGTCAACAAGGCACCAGTGTCTCCAACATTAAGTATAATTCAGTGACCATTGAGTGATCAGCTGGCAGCATATTACACTGACCATTTACAAGGTTGAAACAGTTTTTCAATATCTCAGTCACACTATTTTCTCTTCTCTTCTGAACTTCACTCCACACTCAGAGCACGTCCAATTCACCGACAGCTGCAGGAACTTGTATATGTCAGTAACACAACACAGAGATATTCACAGAGCTCCAAAACTGCTGCAAACAAGTGTCCATGAAAAGAAAAGTGTGAGTATGAAGACCACGAGTTCTTGCCCCAAAAAATCACAACTTTACCACTGACTACAACTTCCAACAAACTGTCTACAAGTGCAATGATCAGTTACAGACTGATACGCGTTAACCCGAAACCGTTATTCCCCTGTTAAGTACATTCATAAAATGAGTTAACTAAATTGCATTGGTAGATTACAAGTCGATCTGTGATCCCGTTGTGTAATTTCCACTGATGTCATTTGTCACGTATTCTGGAGCACACTTCTCCCTTTGTTACTTTGGACAGCCTCTACACTGTTACTGTTACGATGAATACATTAAGATACAATGGATGCCAAATGTCACACTAACAGACTTAAACAGTTATCATTTAACTCGCTGATACCTCTAAGTTGATTTCAACATGTTAAAAATTGCTTCCAGGTAGAGTTTAATGCCATCATGAAAGTGTAGCTAGGTGAGTTCCACAATGAAGGGGGCAACTTTGTCAAGTGTATGATAAAATTGGGAGGGGGTGTCTTTGGCACTTTCTTTGAACACTGGAGATAAGTTTTCATATTTAGCTAAAAATACTTTCTGCTAACTTCATGTCAATCACAAAGCCACATGGTTTACACTTTAGCACCAAAGTGTCAAGGGAAAAACCCTTCCACAGTCCTGCAGTTATAGGCCATAGGCATGGCTGTCTCCATGGTTACACATAAGCTGTCTAGAAATCACTGGTGAACAGTGAATGCACCTCTACCTTGGATGACAAGTGAAAACTCTGAGTTTTTACTGCATTGAAAAACTTTTCTCAAGGTTCAATTGCTGCCTGTCCTACAGATAAAGCATCCCAATCCTGCTTTACTTCACTGCCTTGTGCCTCCGTTAAAATGCCTTCCACATGTGACACTTGTTTTTTTCACAACAGGACTGTCACCACAAAGTGACACTTGCCATCAACACGGAAAAACTCTGCCTTGCTTGTGAGAGAGCTGCAGAATCAACAGGCAGTTGTCTAAAGCCTCCAAAAAGCAGTGTGTGTCACAGTATTGTATGACAAAAAACTTCTCAATTCTCACACCTCTTTATCATAGCACTTGTTGGAAAGCTATCAAGTCCCGATTTCTTCAACCCCCTGTTGCTGGGACGGGATGTGAGGTATTTCCTTCTCTGAAAGTCCGTTTTTTCCAGAGCCACGAAGAGATTGTTTTCACTTGATAGTCACATATATTTCTCTGACTAATTCTGTGCACATTTCTGAACTTCTCAGTGAGAATACTTGTACAAAACTTCAGCTATCATCACCCATGCAGATGGACTCTCATGGCAAGTAGTTTGGCCCCACAATACAGATCTACTAGTATAAAGTTTGACCGTGGGATCTCACTGCCCAGACAAGCAGGCAGACTGGCGTGTGTGTTTCTCTCCCCACTCTCTCTCTCCTCTTATAATCCATACATTCATAAGTTCGCAGCTGTCGCTCCCTGGACGGTGTTTGAATTGAATGCAAAGGTCCAGTGAATCATGATCAACATATCTTGATCCATACATCGCCTCTGGGAACGTGTGGTTCAGAAATGGGGGAAGGAGTATTGAATTTCTGGATTTTTTTTTTTTTTTTTTTTTGACAGCATTTTTGGATTGGTGCTGAGATGTAGTGGCTTATTACAAGGGTATAGGAAGTATATTATCACTATATAATTATGTAACATAATATTAGATTCCATCTGATATGAAATAAGTGTAATCATAATATCAACTAGTTAACAAAGACTGTATCTTACTGCCACATATTGGCAGTTTTAAAGCAATCTAAAGGTTATTTTTTTATCCCTTCCTCCCCTCTCGGTAAGTTGACTACTGGTATGTCCCTGGTTTTGAAGGAACATTGAATGTCATATTCTAACGCCTGTCAGGCATTCCACAAAGACCACTACTAGTACATATCTGTCACCAGAGTTGACATCACCCTGCTAGCACCTCTGGCATCTCACTAAGCCTGTCTCCCGGTCATCTGTCTTCACCCCTGACAAACTTGGACAATTTATCAAGTCATTTGTCATTGAAAACAGCTCCCAGTAATTAACTGACTGTGGTTTCATTCACATTGTTTTAGGAGTATTTCTTGTTTCAGAACCAAGCAATTTCTTAGCTGAAATATGCCAAAAGAGAACAGACTGCAAAATATCATACATTAGGCGTATGTGGTGCTCCTATTTTGTTCTCCTTCATTTTGTGATTGTTTCTATTCATACCACAGGAACTCATTAGTCAGAGGACCTAAGTATACCTGTTGCTGGTTCAACTTCGTTTTCCTGCTTAATGGAAACTGAATGGCATGAATCACATGATGCCAACTTGTATTTTTGGTGTCCTTAGTACAATCAAAACTCCGTACTAGATTATAAGTCTGTGGAAAATATTAGATATCGGTTGAGATAATATATATATATATATAACCTTTTCATATTTTCTTTGTGATGAGGACAATGCATTGCCTCTGTTTTAAAAAGCATGCTATTTGTAAAGTTAATACACTCATCTCAGCCATAGCACTATTTGCAATATGAACATCAACGACTAAAAAAATTCATTCTTGTTTTTCCCCCTCCTGCTTCAATTATAAGTCCTATTCACAAACACATGGCTCTGTCATTGCAATAAATGTCTGTCATCAATCAACAGCAGCATTTCTGTGTTACTTTACAAACCTCCTCACACATACTAGAACACTGGAGTGCTCGGCTTTAAGAAAGAACCCAAAGATGAGAGAAGTTTGCATGCACGCACATACATTTAAAAGCAAGAATGCTTCATCATGCAATATGATAAATCGTTTTGACTTACTTGTACTATTTTATTCTATTTTGGATAACTTGTAAGTTATTGTTAGTTGGTCTCAAGTATTTCCCTTCAGATAATTTTGCTTCAACAATTGGCAATTTTGTTAAAAAATTTAGATATATCTGGGGTAGCACTAGCAATTTTTTTCTCTTAGCCAAATCATCACTTTTTTGACAATTTGTTATGAAAATAGTTTTAATTTAACTAAAATTTGTCAAATCAAGTCCTTTTTGTTTAGCCAACTTAAGTCAGTTTTAGCATTTGGCTAAATTGGCGATTGCTAGCGCTAGCCCAGTATATACATGCATGCAGACCCGCACATGTATGAGTCATTCACACAAAATACATAATGAGCTATCACTCCCAAAAAAGTCCTAAACCCAGAAGAGTTCTAAAAAAAGTTCTAAATTGAAAACATAAATAGTGGTTTGCCTTTGATTCTGCTGCATACCACTGTTCTATCTCAATATAGGAAAATAAAGTGAAAGTGGTTCAATTTGTCCTGCAGCGAAATCCGATAAAGTCTTTGAAGGCAGCACACTGGTTCAGCTGTCCACAGAAAATAAGACAACACCACTTCAAAGAGACTGGGGTTAAACAGATAATATGTGCAGAAAGGGGTTAAGTTCAGGACAAAAAGGGGGGTGGGGTTCATCAAATTATGATATGTAGAAAAATTGAGTGAAATCAAATCAAGCACACAATGAAGCACATACTGATCGCTTTACCCCCCCCNCTTATATAAACTAGGTCAAACTATTTTCGTCAGAGGTTACTTGACACGATGGAGATAGGCTACAGTGAAAAGGTTAGTGTCAAGTCAGCTCTGAAGCTCAGGGTGCACTGGTGCAGCTGTCCACAGAAACTAAGACAATACCACTTCAAAGAGACTGGGGTTAAACAGATAATATGTGCAGAAAGGGGTTAAGTTCAGGACAAAAAGGGGGGTGGGGTTCATCAAATTATGATATGTAGAAAAAGTGAGTGAAATCAAATCAAGCATACAATGAAGCACATACTGATCGCTTCCCCCCCCCCAATTCTCAATCTCCCATACATGTACTCCCTATTTAACTCAGTATTTTATCTCCTGTCCTCAATACCATTTGCTTTCATAAGCTCTCCCCCCCCCCCCACACACACACATAAACTCCTTCACCAAATCCATCTTTTTCTTACACACACCCAAACAAACACCCAAACACACACATCTATGACCCTGAATATTCTCTCTATTCCCCCCCCCCAAGGACACACTCCATATTAAAATGCACACACACACACACACACCTATATCCCTATATATATATATTCTTCCCCCCCTCCCCCCAAATCAATAATTCCCATCTTAGCATTAAGTACACATTTGTCTATATCCCAGTAGTTAACAACAAACATGGACATTAAGGAGCTGATCATTGACTAGCTGTAATGGGGCTGCCAATAAGACAGAAACCACTGTCCACTGAACCACTCATACATTGGCTGCATTCACAACAGTGGACTAACTAGTCAGTGGGCCAAATAAGGCGATGGACTAAAAAGCTTGCCGTCTAATCTGCATAATAGACACTGAACAGATTCCCCGTGGGGAAGTATTCAAGTGGGTCAGCCATATTTGACCCGTGAACTAGTTAGTCTGCAGCTCTGAAAGTGCCCAATGAAGCCTTGTGTGTGTCAGACATATGTAGTGGCTGTAAAAACCCTATTCATCATATAGCCCAGTCTGCTTACAGCAAGGGACAGGGTTTTATGGCACTCTTTAAATATTTCTTATGATAGTATATTAGAATCATGTTCATATGGACTGCCTGTCTATTCAAATCACCCAATATTTTAAAAAGCCCTATAGTACTCTAAAAATAAGTTTTTTTCCTGTCTTCCTTTTTTCCCCCTTTTTTATGAGTACCTCAATGTTGCAAATCTTAGAAACATAAGATTATGATATGAGGTAAAAATGAGGGGGTACAGGATAAAATGAAGGATATCATGAAGAACCATTCCGTTCCATTTTTTCCCTTGAGTGAACACACCTGGGCCCTCACCTCCTCAGGGAAGTACACACATGTCAGGATTGAACACGGGTCAGTTTCACCCAGTGTAAATAATAAACAGACATCTTCACCTTGTAGTACTAGTACTTCAGCCTGGTATGCCACTACTGCTGGCTGTAGAACCAAGGTACAGGTACCCTATGTAGGTGTATAGTCTACAACTATATGTATAAAACACAACCTGCTGGACTGCTAGAAAGGACAATTTTGCTATATACCTTTAAATACCTCCAATGACACACATACATGCATGTGCGCACACTCATACACACACACACACACACACAAGAAAAAAAAACATGATGAAAACTTTTTAAAACGTTGGATGCTTGGATCGACAGTAATGGTAAATTTCCAGGCCAAAGAACTGCAAGCCCAAAATGGAAGAGCTTCACTGAAACCAACTGAACACAATTTTGTAGCTTCTTAATTTAAGTTGTATTGGTCTTGGCTGATAGGACTGCCACCATGCCTCATATATCTGACATATTCTTACCTTTCAAGTCACTCCATCCCATTTCCCTTTCTCTCTCTCTCTCTCTCTCTCTCTCTCCCCCCACACACACACTTTCATTTTCTTATCAATTTCTTTCTCTTTAACTTCAAGCTACATTTTCCTACCCTCCGTCCTTCTCTCCCCTTCATTTCTCTGCACACTGTTATCATGGTTCCTGACAAATTCCTGACTAACTAACCACATAAAGTAGAGGAAGAACTGAGGAAGGCTATCTAGGAGATAATCTACAGCCTAGAGAACATCATGGTTAGCCAGACTCAGTTAGCCTGCTACTTACCTTTCATCTATCTCTGGTTTACTACGACAACCTTTGCACCTAAAGTTTATCGCATTCATCTTGTGTGGGAGAATGTGCGTGCATGCACACTTTTATGCCTGTGTGCCTTTTCTGCTTTTCATTTCTTTTATACATGATACATGATTTTACTGATTTTACTGGTGTAACTTACCAAAACAGCCATTCCATATTATGTTTCTGACATGTTTCTGAGCACAAGTATTTATAGCAAGAGTGTCAGAAAAAAAAATGGCAAAAAAAAAAAAAACAATAAAATAAATAAATAATAATAACAATAAAATTATACCAAAAAATTACAATAAAGACATCAATAAAACAAGAGGCCAATATTCATCTGTTGACCTATTAATCAACATATCTGTTCACCACAATCATCAGGTTGACATTATGACTATGGTGCATGTCTACATTATAATCTGATGTGAGTGAGCTATTAGAGCTAGACTACATTCCACAGGATTAAGTCATTAAGTTCTGTGGTCAATGACAGCACTGTTATAGGGACCATTCCCAGATCCTATCATACTAACTGTGGATCAATCTATCTACTAGTATTCTCGCTAAATAAATTGCAATCAACTTAAGCAGCTTAGATGTCTGCCATGTCTACTGAT
Source organism: Lingula anatina (assembly GCF_001039355.2). Next base: position 250,884 of record NW_019775516.1, read on the forward strand.
GCTGTAAGGGGGGTAATTAATTGACTCCACTTTAATGACTGGTTTTAGATGTCTATATCATATGTACAGGTGATCTGACTTGATGAGTGCATTAAGTTGCAAGGGGGGGGGGGGGGACATCCAGATAAATTTGCAACAAAATCTTTCATTTAGCAAACTCTGATCCAGAGAGAGAGAGAGAGAGAGAGAGAGAGAGAGAGAGAGAGAGAGA
>NW_019775516.1:251985-285574 GCF_001039355.2 Lingula anatina
TGCACACTGTTATCATGGTTCCTGACAAATTCCTGACTAACTAACCACATAAAGTAGAGGAAGAACTGAGGAAGGCTATCTAGGAGATAATCTACAGCCTAGAGAACATCATGGTTAGCCAGACTCAGTTAGCCTGCTACTTACCTTTCATCTATCTCTGGTTTACTACGACAACCTTTGCACCTAAAGTTTATTGCATTCATCCTGTGTGGGAGAATGTGCGTGCATGCACGCTTTTATGCCTGTGTGCCTTTTCTGCTTTTCATTTCTTTTATACATGATACATGACTTTACTGAATGGTGTAACTTACCAAAACAGCCATTCCATATTATGTTTCTGACATGTTTCTGAGCACAAGTATTTATAGCAAGTGTCAGAAAAAAAAATGGCAAAAAAATAAATAAATAAATAAAATAAATAAATGATAATAACAATAAAATTATACCAAAAAATTACAATAAAGACATCAATAAAACAAGAGGTCAATATTCATCTGTTGAGCTATTAATCAACATATCTGTTCACCACAATCATCAGGTTGACATTATGACTATGGTGCATGTCTACATTATAATCTGATGTGAGTGAGCTATTAGAGCTAGACTACATTCCACAGGATTAAGTCATTAAGTTCTGTGGTCAATGACAGCTCTGTTATAGGGACCATTCCCAGATCCTATCATACTAACTGTGGATCAATCTATCTACTAGTATTCTCGCTAATTAAATTGCAATCAACTTAAGCAGCTTAGATGTCTGCCATGTCTACTGACGCTGTAAGGGGGGGTAATTAATTGACCCCACTTTAATGACTGGTTTTAGATGTCTATATCATATGTACAGGTGATCTGACTTGATGAGTGCATTAAGTTGCAGGGGGGGGGGAGAGCATCCAGATAAATTTGCAACAAAATCTTTCATTTAGCAAACTCTGATCCAGAGAGTGAGAGAGAGAGAGAGAGAGAGAGAGAGAGAGATTTGCACAATGCATAGTTAAGGCAAGTAATATAAGATCTGGCTGACTGTAGCTTCCTAAGTTACAGTGCTAAGAGTGTCTCCCTACATTTACCAACACACCATTAGAGCTGATACTGCAAACATTGGGTTAATAACAACAAACGCTCTCAGCAGTCATTGCATGAAAATTCGACCTTGCTGGCAAACTGCACACAAAGTACTCTAGCCAGACGGTCAAATAATGTCCAGTCTAATCCTTGGCTATGTCCACTGACATGACTGGACGTCACTTAATGGCATGTTTACACTTTCACCCCATTTCCATAGATTTTTAGATCGATCTATCCCTGTGGGGAGTCTCACTAGATTACTGTCAGCTTGGCCGGCTTAAGCTTCTGTCCCGCCTACTAAAAGCTGTAAGGGGGTAATTAACTATGGTGCCCGCTCGGCTGACTGCAATTTAGCCTGAACCCCCAGGGAGTTAGGTCGATCTAAAACTTAATCTCTAGATCGATCTAAATCTCTGGGATAGCACCCTTTGTCATATGAGATCAGTATGTTCTAACATGGTACAAAAGGAAAATGGGTTGGTGAATTTCTTTACTACATGTGTAGTACAGTGTCGCGTGTGAGTATGTGCATGTGTGTGCAAACATATGAGAGAAGAAGGAGGAGTGGTCCCATCTCTGGTATATTCAAACCCCATAAATAATATATTCATGTCTTCCTGACTCTAACCACTCTAGTTTAAATCCTGCTTCAGTTAAAAAAGAGATATAATTTTGTGTTGAGAGAAAAAATATACAGTAGGAAGAAATCGCCCAGTGCACTGAGGACTGATATATGGAGCAGCTTAAATGGGAAAACTACTAATAGTATTAAATTAGCCAGAGAGACACTATTTCTAAGAACTGCTGATCAACATTTATGATACAAACTAATGTGACTTATTCATGAATGAAAATCTATAGCACAGTCGGACTACAGAATGCCCAACTAAGGCATCTAGACAAAGGTTAATCCAACCATCACCAGATTAAATCAGTGGAAAAGACCAGCACTGGGCATTAGATGAAATGTTTCTTAAGTAAAAATCTATAACTTACCAGTGGTACCAAATCTAAACAATATAAAGATAACACACAAAAACACAAACATACACACAGAATAAACTCTTATCTTATCTTACCAGTGGTACCAAATCTAAACAATATAAAGATAACACACACAAACACAAACATACACACAGACACGCATGCATGCACGCGCACACACACACACACACACACATGCAGGCTTCATATTATAACTAAGACACATAATGAATTTGTCTTTAACAAGATTTCAATACAAGCAAATGAAATCAACATTTATCATCTTCCCTGAACCAGCCCTAAGTAAAAATCTATACTCTGAAATTCACAGGCTCTCTCCTCGTCCAAGAGAAACCGCAGGAAGAATATTGTCATCGTTATGGAGGAATCAATATTTGCCCCTTACAATTAGAAGGTCTGGAGATAATGAAGAGGTGTTGTAGTGTTCCACAGAGTTGGTGGCTGGATAGGAGATCAGAGAGAACTGTGGCTGGCTGAGCAGTGCCGACTTGGAACACACTGAACCATGTGTAGATTAGAAAGAGCACATGTCATTGTAATATATGCCTTCAGTGCTTGGTGAACTTACTAGTACTGTTGTTATTATTATGTAATTCAGACACAAATAAGCCTAATGCAGAGCTGTGAATTTGAAAGAATGGGAAACTTTCAATCTATGGAATATATTAACATATTTTAGTCACAGTTCATAAAGTTGGGAACAGAGAGAGAGAGAGAGAGAGAGAGAGTTCACATAGACAGCAGTGGTCACTGGGTCTGTTATGTGATGACACAGAATTTACTTTGTAAACAAACAGATGGACATCATTATTTCCATGTCAAAGTCTTCAGCTGTCAAATACTAACTGGAGGATATAAATATGTCAGAGTTTGAAATATTAGCATACAGATAAGCACTGGATTCATCTTACACCATTCAAAAACATACATACAGCAAATAAACTAAAACGGATCATGTTCATTCAACAGTTTTCCCAATTATCCTATTGATGAACCCCCCCCCACCATTTCTCCTTGGTACATTGTACTCAATCATAAGAATAGATATATATTTTGAAGAGACTGAATGAAAAACATCTAGTCTTATTTGACAAGTATCAATATCTGTGTTAAAGCCACAATGGTATATCTACCAATGGTAAGTTATAATGTATGAATCAAAACTACATTTCAGTATAATGTGTCTTACATGAGCAAGCACTTCTTTATTGAAATAAATAAATATTCACCCATAATAATGTAATGAGTCTGTATTCTAAACATTTGACAAAAAGTTATTCAAAATGATTCAACAAATTAACCACTTCCAGACTACCAGACAGATAATAACCACAGTAAAAAACGCATTTTCCCCCATCAATATTTATTTGCCATTTGATCAAATCTCCATTCAGCATTTCATCAGCAAATTTACCTCATCAGTACTGGTTTTGAGGGGGAATGATAAGCTCTCTTGGGTATTGAACTTAGGATAAAGGTGACTGGATGAAAATGGCAATTTACATCAAACATTCTAATTACCCAGGCTTTGAATAAATAAAGACTGACTGTCAGAGCTACACTTAGATAAGTAGCAAAATAAAACAAATATTTTTCACATAACCTACATACCATTATGCTGACACGAGCCGGCTATCATCATATGACAAATGTCATAAATAATAAATTTGAAGTGAACAAGTCAAAAAGTGTACGGTACTTAATAAGAGTTTTCAAGCAGACTACATTTATTTTTATAACTAATTTAACAGTAACTGAAACTAAATAATTTTAGTGATGAAATCAATGTTCTTAGAAACAATACATTTCTTACCTTCCTAACAAAATGTCTCTCTGAGAAATTTGTAAAAACTATCAAGTTTGTTTGAAAACATTTCATTAAATACCATATCCACTGCTACCTCTTTGCACATATTAAGTGGTTTGTTTCTAAATGTATCCACATAACACAGGCCTACCCAACTACCAGACTCGGCACCTAAGGATCCTGAATTAACTGGTATATTGGACCGCACTACCCGTTTTCAAGGTGTGTGTCAGATCGCATTTCGGAGTATCAGCCAGNCCTGTCCTGCCTACTAAAAGCTGTAAGGGGGTAATTAACTATGGTGCCCGCTCGGCTGACTGCAATTTAGCCTGAACCCCCAGGGAGTTAGGTCGATCTAAAACTTAATCCCTAGATCGATCTAAATCTCTGGGAAAGCACCCTTTGTCATATGAGATCAGTATGTTCTAACATGGTACAAAAGGAAAATGGGTTGATGAATTTCTTTACTACATGTGTAGTACAGTGTCGCGTGTGAGTATGTGCATGTGTGTGCAAACATATGAGAGAAGAGGGAGGAGTGGTCTGGTATATTCAAACCCCATAAATAATATATTCATGTCTTCCTGACTCTAACCACTCTAGTTTAAATCCTGCTTCAATTAAAAGAGATATAATTTTGTGTTGAGAGAAAAAATGTACAGTAGGAAGAAATCGCCCAGTGCACTGAAGACTGATATATGGAGCAGCTTCAATGGGAAAAACTACTAATAGTATTAAATTAGCCAGAGAGACACTATTTCTAAGAACTGCTGATCAACATTTATGATACAAACTAATGTGACTTATTCATGAATGAAAATCTATAGCACAGTTGGACTACAGAATGCCCAACTTAAGCGTCTAGACAAAGGTTAATCCAACCATCACCAGATTAAATCAGTAGAAAAGACCAGCACTGGGCATTAGATGAAATGTTTCTTAAGTAAAAATCTATAACTAACCAGTGGTACCAAATCTAAACAATATAAAGATAACACACACAAACACAAACATACACACAGACACGCATGCACGCACGCACACACACACACACACACACACACGCAGGCATCATTTTATAACTAAGACACATAATGAATTTGTCTTTAACAAGATTTCAATACATGCAAATGAAATCAACATTTATCATCTTCCCTGAACCAGCCCTAAGTAAAAATCTATACTCTGAAATTCACAGGCTCTCTCCTCGTCCAAGAGAAACTGCAGGAAGAATATTGTCATCGTTATGGAGGAATCAATATTTGCCCCTTACAATTAGAAGGTCTGGAGATAATGAAGAGGTATTGTAATGTTCCACAGAGTTGGTGGCTGGATAGGAGATCAGAGAGAACTGTGGCTGGCTGAGCAGTGACGATTTGGAACACAATGAACCATGTGTAGATTAGAAAGAGCACATGTCATTGTAATATATGCCTTCAGTGCTTGGTGAACTTACTAGTACTATACCGTTGTTATTATTATGTAATTCAGACACAAACAAGCCTAATGCAGAGTTGTGAATTTGAAAGAATGGGAAACTCTAAATCTATGGAATATATAACATATTTTAGTCATAGTTCATAAGTTGGGAACAGAGAGAGAGAGAGAGAGAGAGAGAGAGAGAGAGAGAGTTCATATGGACTGCAGTGGTCACTGGGTCAGTTATGTGATGACACAGAATTTATTTTGTAAACAAACAGATGGACATCATTATTTCCATGTCAAAGTCTTTAGCTGTCAAATACTAACTGGAGGATATAAATATGTCAGAGTTTGAAATATTAGCATACAGATAAGCACTGGATTCATCTTACACCATTCAAAAACATACATACAGCAAATAAACTGAAACGGATCATGTTCATTCAACAGTTTTCCCAATCATCCTATTGATGAAACCCCCCCCCCCCCCCCACCATTTCTCCTTGGTACATTGTACTCAATCATAAGATATATATTTTGAAGAGACTGAATGAAAAACATCTAGTCTTATTTGACAAGTATCAATATCTGTGTTAAAGCCACAATGGTATATCTACCAATGGTAAGTTATAATGTATGAATCAAAAATACATTTCAGTATAATGTGTCTTACATGAGCAAGCACTTCTTTATTAAAATAAATAAATATTCACCCATAATAATGTAATGAGTCTGTATTCTAAACATTTGACAAAAAGTTATCCAAAATGATTCTACAAATTAACCACTTCCAGACTACCAGACAGATAATAACCACAGTAAAAAACGCATTTTCCCCCATCAATATTTATTTGCCATTTGATCAAATCTCCATTCAGCATTTCATCAGCAAATTTACCTCATCAGTACTGGTTTTGAGGGGGAATGATAAGCTCTCTTGGGTATTGAACTTAGGATAAAGGTGACTGGATGAAAATGGCAATTTTCATCAAACATTCTAATTACCCAGGCTTTGAATAAATAAAGACTGACTGTCAGAGCTACACTTAGATAAGTAGCGAAATAAAACAAATATTTTTCACATAACCTACATACCATTATGCTGACACGAGTCAGCTATCATCATATGACAAATTTCATAAATAATAAATTTGAAGTGAACAAGTCAAAAAGTGTACGGTACTTAATAAGAGTTTTCAAGCAGACTATATTTATTTTTATAACTAATTTAACAGTAACTGAAACTAAATAATTTTAGTGATGAAATCAATGTTCTTAGAAACAATACATTTCTTACCTTCCTAACAAAATGTCTCTCTGAGAAATTTGTAAAAACTATCAAGTTTGTTTGAAAACATTTCCACTGCTACCTCTTTGCACATATTAAGTGGTTTGTTTCTAAATGTATCAACATAACTGTCTATTATAAAAATGTGTTTGTGCATACGTGTACCGTGTAAGCATGTGCATGCATGCATTAAGGACCAATGTTGCATATTCAATTGTACTCCAAACCCTAGATATCGTTTCAGTTAAACACGAGTACTGAAGCAGAAAAATGATGATAATCTAAACATCCATGCTCTGTCAATAATACCTGTTTGTTTCTTCCAGTTCTGTACAAAGAGGCAGGTTTATTAATGAAGTAGATCTATATTTGACCACAACTAACTCTTTGTATTAAATAAGCAGTCCTTGTATATATCTTAAATCTCAAAACATCTTCATTATAAGAGACATGAACAGGGACACAGGCCTCCGACATAAATCAATGCCTAAGTGACAGAGCTATTTTCATGTCTAAAAAAGAGGGTTTTTAATCAATAAACATAAGCAGATGTCGCATACAGCAAGCAAATATGTTTGAATTAATCAGTGTAGAAATTGTGTAACAGTATCACCCTAATGGTTTCATTTTTAGTTAAATTATAAAGCAGAGAATTAACATGAATTCTAGACAACACAGAAAAAAGTGCCAGCATGAAAATTCTCGTGCTCCTAAAGCAAGCCATACAGGCTAAATCGATAACCAGTTCAAATGTAATACTTCATCACCAGACAGACTGATCACTGGTGTAATTGACGATTTTCGAGGAACAAAACAGAGCTGTACATAAATCATCTCATTTGTCTCTTTGCCATTCAACGTATACAAGTACTAAACACACCAGTGAAGGCGATACAGACTGACGACATCCATTATATATGTGTCATATACACATATGCCTGTACAATGACACTGACAGTTGTTCATGCATGACGCTGTAAGACACCTACAGTGTAGTTTACCATATAAAAGAGGAAAACATGCCTGAAACCATGACCACTTAATCCACAACTCAGACACCTCCAGATATTCCTATGATGGAAAAAAAACAACACACACTTACGTGTGGCGAGGTCTTGTTTTTGTGTGCGAGTGCGTTTGGACACGCGTAGGGACGTGTTGCGCGCGAGTCCCTTAGGCCTGCTAATTTCGATGCTACCACCCTCCATCTTCCCTGCTGCTATCCTATCACCTCCACTCTGTGGACAATACACACAAAGCAGCCTGAAGGGTGGTCAGTGAAATCTTCAGGGAGAGACGGAGGAAAAGCAGCAGTCTTATGTTGAATTTTGATGCCTTCACCACTTTTGTTGTCCTTTTATTATCTTCAGCAATATTTCAGTAGACTGCAAGGTTTAATTCTCCTAATTGTTATTAATGTTTTAGCAGATATTAAAATAGTTAATACATCCAAAGGAGACAAGCACTACTTTAAAACAATTATTCCAAGTGATAAGAATCAATTTTCATTCATTTTGCTCTTACTCAAACTCAGCATCAACAAACTTTATCCATCTTAATCACATTTATTTATTTCACATTTCTTATCCATTATTTATAACCAAGTGAGCAATCAGCCTTTGCATTATTTTCCCCTCTCCCTCTCCCCTAGATCTCTGTGGTCACCCCCATGTTGCACTATGAAAGTTCAGTGATGTGAGACAGCAAACTGGCAGCTGGTCCACAGAACAACAAAGGGAGAGGCAGATGGAAATGACAGGTGCAAGGTGAAAAGCAAACAAGACCTTTCAAAGAGTATTACTTCACACTGGCAAAGAGGTGAATGAATCACTGGCAGATTGACTTGCATTTGACTGCTGCATTTTTTCTCAGTTACATAAGCATGATAGGTGTGTGTGTGTGTGTGTGTGTGTGTGTGTGTGTGTGTGTGTGGAGGGGGAGTTAATGAGATTATCAAATTCAATCAACAAATAAGTTTATTATCTTGCACCCCCACCTTCTATAAATCTGTTTTATGATAACAAAAATGGAAATAAAATTCTAATTCTTGTTTCAGAGTGAATGAAAGGAGCTGAAAATAATGAGAGGAGCTAACTAAATTTGCCTGTCAACCTTTGCAAATATGTTTAATACTGTTTGATAATACTTACCCCACAACTACCCTACCATTTTCACATTTTCCTATATTATCCATGATTTTTCTTTCTTTTTTTCTAATGTTTAAGCTGTCCTATTTTCAAATTTTAATCTTAGATAGTAATGTAACTTCTGGTGTGTGTGTGTGTGTGTGTGTGTGTGTGTGTGTGTGTGTGTCTGTGTGTGTGTGTGCGTACGTGCGTGTGTTATAAATGTGATGGCTGAATATTGAACCTTATCTTTTTTAATTATCTGCATCTTATCACAAGTATTCAAAGAAAACAGCAGTAACTGATACACAGCATATGCCGGATTTCCTACAACACTAATCATTTTTGCTAAATCTCTTTCCGATTCCACCTTCCGTTAAAAAATTTTATTTCTTAAAAGTACGGATGACAATTAATATGTAAAACATTTTTGGCTAATTCTTGGGCCTTGCGTTTATAATCAACAAGGAAACTGATATGATAAGCTATTTCCTGACCTGGTGTAAGGTACTTGCTCAATAAATTTGAGTAACATGAATTCAGGGTTATTTCTTCAAAATTGTTTAAGTAATTAGTGAATTCAAAAGCTGGCTGGCTAGCTTTATGTCAGACAGTCCATCATTGTGGGAATCTAAAAATGATAATTATTGGAAAAAGTGAAGGAATAAGAAAACGGTATAGTGTTTGAAGATTCTAAGCCATTACCATATATTCAAGTAGTGTAAAGTGTACAAGGCAGGTGTCATACTAAGTTCCTTCAACACAAATTATATAAAATAGGTGTAACTCTTGCCAAATAGAATCAAGATAAGACATATCACATAAGCAATATAAATAGATAATTAAAAGCCTTGCCAACAGGGATGTATTGAAAATGCACAGAATATCCAGGCTCTTAAGCAGGGATGGTTGGGGGGGGGGTTCTGGAAAATTTCTGCTCAGAATCTAAATGACAACTATGTTTAAATGCCATTTCTCAAAGTGGGTCAATTAAAACAATAAAAATGTCCAGTTTTTCAGAAAAAAAGCCCCTCCCCTCTATCCACCCTCTGGCCACAAACCTGATATGAAAGGTAAAATAAAAATGTGCTTGTGACACTGTATCATACTTCCTTCTTAGACGCAGAGAGTACGCCGTCCAGTGAAAAGAGGCCTTTAGACAGTAAATTTTATAGGTGTGACTCTTGCTTAAATAGAAACTAGATAGGCTATAATATTGGAATGATGACGCATCTTAATTCAAGTGACAACACACAGATAGAAAACTAAGCATCTTAACTGCAGGATTTGACATTGTGCGACCATGGCAACCGCGGTGATAATGTACCGACGATAGCCAAGTTTTTCTTTCCCATCCCACAGCGGTAGATTCCAGGTATATGGAGGGAATCATAAATAACAGCACCCAGCTGAATACAATATCATTCACTCCGCCAGCTATGAGCTATGGTACATTACCAGGGCCTCTCACTAAATCAAACCATTTCACAACACAGCGATAAGAGCAAACGGTTGAAGTATTTGCATCGTAATTTTTTATAAAGACTTCTATTCTGAATCAGTGAAATAAAACCTTCTGCTTCACTGAAAGAAAATCATCTGTTTTGTACCAAATAAAAAAGAAGAATGTTTCAATATCATATTTCACCAACAAGAGGGCTTAGGAAGACCTCAAGGTTGCTGTCAGCCAGTGGATATTGCATCTCTAATAAAAATCATAACCAATTTCTCCATTAACGCAAAGGTCACTGACATTAGAGGCACTCTGAAGTTGAAATACATGCACTCGCCTGCCTGTACACAGGCATAATGGAATCACATTAGCCAGAAAATTGGGTTTGATACTAAAAAGCACTTGGTATTTAGCAGTTAAATATGCAATAAAAGCAGGCTCGGTTGGACTGAAAAGTTAGATATGTATTTTGCAGTGAAAAATATATTATTTAAGCTACTGAGTAAAGCAAAAAAAAAAAAAAAAATTGATAATGGAGCCAGCCAAGCGTGGGTCCCACTGTTCTTTGTTCTATAACATAAAGCTTAGCAAGTGCAGAGAACAACCAATAAAGAAAAGACCAGGAACGCTGCATATCAATCATAGTGCTGAAACTCAAGCTGGTACGGAGTGATGAAATTGATGTATTTCCTTTGTATAGAGGAGAAAAAAATAAAACTCGTGGGATGTGAACTAGGTCAACTAAATAAGTTATAATGTTACGTATTTCCCGTATAAGTGGGTTACAGGCTTTCTTGTGATGTTAAAAAACAGGAAGGCTTTCTCGTCACATAAATGTGTACATGTATTTCAGCACAAGTTACTGACATTTCTGCTATAAGTCTTATCCCAATTCTTAAGCTGCAATGCTCACAATTTTGAAAAGAAACAGTGTACAGTATGCTCAGAATAATAATAATAATAATAATAATAATAATAATAATAATATTTTTTTTTAAATAGTNTTGTCCTTTTATTATCTTCAGCAATATTTCAGTAGACTGCAAGGTTTAATTCTCCTAATTGTTATTAATGTTTTAGCAGATATTAAAATAGTTAATACATCCAAAGGAGACAAGCACTACTTTTAAAACAATTATTCCAAGTGATAAGAATCAATTTTCATTCATTTTGCTCTTACTCAAACTCAGCATCAACAAACTTTATCCATCTTAATCACATTTATTTATTTCACATTTCTTATCCATTATTTATAACCAAGTGAGCAATCAGCCTGCGCATTATCTTCCCCTCTCCCTCTCCCCCTAGATCTCTGTGGTCACCCCCATGTTGCACTATGAAAGTTCAGTGATGTGAGACAGCAAACTGGCAGCTGGTCCACAGAACAACAAAGGGAGAGGCAGATGGAAATGACAGGTGCAAGGTGGAAAGCAAACAAGACCTTTCAAAGAGTATTACTTCACACTGGCAAAGAGGTGAATGAATCACTGGCAGATATTGACTTGCATTTGACGGCTGCATTTTTTCTCAGTTATGTAAGCATGATAGGTGTGTGTGTGTGTGTGTGTGTGTGTGTGTGGAGGGGGGGGTTAATGAGATTATCAATCAACAAATAAGTTTTATTATCTTGCACCCCCCCCCCCCAACTTCTTTAAATCTGTTTCATGATAACAAAAATGGAAATAAAATTCTAATTCTGTTTTCAGAGTGAATGAAAGGAGCTGAAAATAATGAGAGGAGCTAACTAAATTCGCCTGTCAACCTTTGCAAATATGTTTAATATTGTTTGATAATACTTACCCCACAACTACCCTACCATTTTCACATTTTCCTATATTATCCATGATTTTTCTTTCTTTTTTTCTAATGTTTAAGCTGTCCTATTTTTATATTTTAATCTGAGATAGTAATATAACTTCTGGTGTGTGTGTGTGTGGACATGTGCGTGTGTGTGCGTACGTGCGTGTGTGTTATAAATGTGATGGCTGAATATTGAACCTTATCTTTTTTAATTATCTGCATCTTATCACAAGTATTCAAAGAAAACAGCAGTAACTGATACACAGCATATGCCGGATTTCCTACAACACTAATCATTTTTGCTAAATCTCTTTCCGATTCCACCTTCCGTTAAAAATTTTTATTTCTTAAAGTACGGATGACAATTAATATGTAAAACATTTTTGGCTAATTCTTGCCCCTGGCGTTTATAATCAACAAGGAAACTGATATGATAAGCTATTTCCTGGTGTAAGGTACTTGCTCAATAAATTTGAGTAACATGAATTCAGGGTTATTTCTTCAAAATTGTTTATGTAATTAGTGAATTCAAAAGCTGGCTGGCTAGCTTTATGTCAGACAGTCCATTATTGTGGGAATCTAAAAATGATAATTATTGGAAAAAGTGAAGGAATAAGAAAACGGTATAGTGTTTGAAGATTCTAAGCCATTACCATATATTCAAGTAGTGTAAAGTGTACAAGGCAGGTGTCATACTAAGTTCCTTCAACACAAATTATATAAAATAGGTGTAACTCTTGCCAAATAGAATCAAGATAAGACATATCACATAAGCAATATAAATAGATAATTAAAAGCCTTGCCAACAGGGATGTATTGAAAATGCACAGAATATCCAGGCTCTTAAGCAGGGATGGTTTGGTGGGGTTCCGGAAAATTTCTGCTCAGAATCTAAATGACAACTATGTTTAATGCCATTTCTCAAAGTGGGTCAATTAAAACAATAAAAATGTCCAGTTTTTCAGAAAAAAAGCCCCTCCCCTCTATCCACCCTCTGGACACAAACCTGATATGAAAGGTAAAATAAAAATATGCTTGTGACACTGTATCATACTTCCTTCTTAGACGCAGAGAGTACGCGATCCAGTGTAAAAAGGCCTTTAGACAGTAAACTTTATAGGTGTGACTCTTGCTTAAATAGAAACTAGATAGGCTATAACATTGGAATGATGACGCATCTTAATTCAAGTGACAACACACAGATAGAAAACTAAGCATCTTAACTGCAGGATTTGACATTGTGCGACCATGGCAACTGCGGTGATAACGTACCAACGATAGACGAGTTTTACTTTCCCATCCCACAGCGGTAGATTCCAGGTATATGGAGGGAATCATAAATAACAGCACCCAGCTGAATACAATATCATTCACTCCGCCAGCTATGAGCTGTGGTACATTACCAGGGCCTCTCACTAAATCAAACCATTTCACAACACAGCCATAAGAGCAAACGGTTGAAGTATTTGCATCATTATTTTTTATAAAGACTTCTATTCTGAATCAGTGAAATAAAACCTTCTGCTTCACTGAAAGAAAATCATCTGTTTTGTACCAAATAAAAAAGAAGAATGTTTCAATATCATATTTCACCAACAAGAGGGCTTAGAAGACCTCAAGGTTGCTGACAGCCAGTGGATATTGCATCTCTAATAAAAATCATAACCAATTTCTCCATTAACGCAAAGGTCACTGACATTAGAGGCACTCTGAAGTTGAAATACATGCACTCGCCTGCCTGTACACAGGCATAATGGAATCACATTAGCCAGAAAATTGGGTTTGATACTAAAAAGCACTTGGTATTTAGCTGTTAAATGTGCAATAAAAGCAGGCTCAGTTGGACTGAAAAGTTAGATATGTATTTTGCAGTGAAAAATATATTATTTAAGCTACTGAGTAGAGCAAAAAAAAAAAAAAAAAAATTGATAATGGAGCCAGCCAAGCTTGGGTCCCACTGTTCTTTGTTCTATAACATAAAGCTTAGCATGTGCAGAGAACAACCAATAAAGAAAAGACCAGGAACGCTGCATATCAATCATAGTGCTGAAACTCAAGCTGGTACGGAGTGATGAAATTGATGTATTTCCTTTGTATAGAGGAGAAAAAAAATAAAACTCGTGGGATGTGAACTAGGTCAACTAAATAAGTTATAATGTTACGTATTTCCCGTATAAGTGGGTTACAGGCTTTCTTGTGATGTTAAAAAACAGGAAGGCTTTCTCATCACATAAATGTGTACATGTATTTCAGCACAAGTTACTGCCATTTCTGCTATAAGTCTTATCCCAATTCTTAAGCTGCAATGCTCACAATTTTGAAAAGAAACAGTGTACAGTATGCTCAGAATAATAATAATAATAATAATAATAATAATAATAATAATATTTTTTAAAATAATAAAAAGGGTATCTCCCTTATGTAGCATATACATCAGCAATGTATTCAGTGATTCTTTCCCCATCCAGAGCAAGTAAAATATAGACACAATGCCTTTGAAGGTCTAATTTCTCTACCACCCCCTGCCCAATATCCCCACCCTTAGATATGGTACACAACTTAACAACTTTTCTGGTATCTGGAACCTAGACATTTTATTGTACACATACACTCCAGTACCTACTTTTGTACCTTCTCATCTAATTAGTATTATGAACCTTATGCAATTATTTCTTTTTTTTTTCAGTCCAAAGTCCACTAGTCCAAAGAACTTTTATTCCGAAAGCCCATTTTTTTGCTTAATTAGTTGTAAAATGAATACACGTACAAAATGCTAAAGATACCTGCTGCCATTCTCCAGATATTTTCAACATTGTGCATTTCCTCTCTGAGCGTTTATTGCAATTATTTAACAATTTCAAATACTTCACTACCCTAAACACTTCATTTTTTCAAATGTTATCTTTTCTGCTTTTCACAAAAATATACGTATAATCATGGGTTTACTACTATTTATAAATTTTTTCAGGTACTGCCAGCAAAAGATAAAAACTTAGGAAATTGCACTTGTTACTTTTGTTCAAAACTGTAGAGTGATTACCGTAACACTTTTGGTATTTGGTATCTTCAAAGGTTCAGGAAACAGGGCAGAAGTTTCAAGATGCTTCCACTTGTTACTTTTCTAAGAAGGTTACGAGGCCAGATTCTGGTTATCTCATCTGCGGGCCACACTTATCCAACACCTTCAAAGATTAGCACAAGAGGAAGAAACCAACAGAGCGCACCTCATAGTTGAACTCTGAAGACAGGTTACATCAACATTTTCATCCTAATCTCAGAAAATAATTACACTTTTGTTATTTTGTTTACCCTGTTTGCTGCTGATCCTGAGGGGAAGTGTGTCTTATTAGAGTTTTTCCTGTTTCTGATTATTCTCTCTGGGTCTGTCAGGTGTTTCAATACAATTCTTAATTATGCCCAGCTAACTCTACAGATTTCAACTGTAATATTGCAGTTTCAAAGCAAAGGGGTTGTGTTTGAAAACCTACTCAGTGTTCAAATGTGCACCAGAAACTTTGAGAAAATAAGAAAGTGCAAGTTATTGTGGTGGACTTTTTGTTTCCCATTTGCATACATAGGCTTATAGAGAAACATGGTTAAAAAGATATTTATCAATTTATATACCTGGCTAAATGTAAAAAATTACACAGAAATGTCAGATTATTTCCTCTTTAAAACTACTTGAAGAGACAAATATGGCAATGGATGCATTTTCTTTCTACAACCTTCTTGTTGCTGCTCCCTTCTTAAAGATCAACTCAAGTTAGGGAAATAAAAAATAATTCAAAAGACAATGGACTGCTTGATCATTAACATGTTAACATGTATGCATTACTAATTAGCATTTACTTGAGGACTTTATCTTATCAATACACCACTCAAAGATAATGCTGTGTCTGCTTCTATTGTTGTGCCTGTGACTTATTAAAAACAGTGTTGCTATTGTTAAGACCACTTTACAAAGACAAATATAAATACAAGGCCAAATGACAACTTAAAGACATTAATACCTGAAAACAACATAATATTTAAGCCAAAAGTAATGCGATAAAATATGAATATATTGTGCACCTGCTGATAAATAAATGATGACCCCCATGGTTATACCCATCAAGCACATAGAGGGCAACTTACAAAGAGTATTGTTAGGCGCTCCACTCAAGTATGGATAAAATTGGACCTAAATGATGAGTCACAATTCTGCATTCAGAGCGATGATAAAGACCATCAACATCATAAGAACCTATATAATGGGGAGGGGCTTATTTTGATTTGATAAAAAACGACCAAGTTAAATAAATTCGTGAGGCAGGAATGCAATGCATTGATAACGAATGAATGAAAATGATAAAAATAATAAACGAAGTCTGCTATATAATACTGAAAATAACCGTCGATTTTACATAACAATACACTTTTGCTTTCACAAAATATACATGGTTAATGTTCTCAGACAAGAAAGTGGTGAAACTGCCGTAAGAAAGCTACATGACCTCGAGGTTATAACAGTAATACAGCGGTGTGTTGATAAAAGATAAGACACCCCAATCTTCAACTTCAAAGCGGAAGGGATAAATTCAACACGAAAGATCTTACCTTTAACGTGCGTCTCCACGCCAAACATCATTTCCTTCTCTTTCTTCAGTCTCTTATCCATTGCCATGATTGGAATCCAGACCACCGTCTATCAATGTTTTCTACGAAGACTTCATTTCTTTTGGATAGAAGATCGTGATTTCCAAGTCAGGAAGCCAGAGAGTGGAAGTCTTTTGATTTGGGAGGAAGATCATTGACATCACCTGGCCACAATGCATCATGGGTGTGACGTCAGATTTAAAGGTCCATTTTGTTTTAAATCTTTCCATAACTACAACCAATCATATCAGCCGTTACAACAGCTCATCCAATCAGAACTCTCGTAGGATTTGAATGCTGAAACGAAAATACACTAAACACGGAAGCAGACGTTCTAGAAACACAGAAGAAGAGAATTATTTTGTGAAATTTGCTCTTTTTGGTGGATGAGGATTGCCTGAATAGGAGAGTGGTGTAGTTTTATTACCCATACACCGTTTTAGCGTTTCACAAGGAGGAAAAAATGCCACTGAAGCAGATGCACCCGACATTTCAGAAAATGAATGTTGTCAGTCTTTCCTGTAGATTTTGTGATAATTTAGTTTGTCAACGTGGAATGAAGGCAATATTATTAGCTGATACAAAAGTAGAACTATATTCTACAGATTTTCAACCTCAAGGGTAAGTTTATGTAAGAATTTTGATCCATCGATGGAATGCTTTCAAATAACTTTTGATTTATCATTTAATGCTGTGGAATGTTTGAAAAATTTTCATAAACTTAGACACATACTTCATTTACACTGACATAAAGAGTTTTCCAGGAAGATGAAACTATTGAGACATTTTTGTTTATTTTTCAGTGCTATCTGCTCAGTAGGAAATGAATACTCTACAGCAAACTGCAAATGCATGATTCAGGACACTGCTTGTTTAAAATGGTAAATAAAACCTTTTCTATGTAGACATGCCTGCATTGTTGTAGTTAGCCCCCATACTTTATAATACATCATTCATTTTAAAAAATTCCCTTAGTTCGGTTACATGGTGTCTTTGATCAATGCCTCTGCCAGTCAGGTACAATATTTTGCCAGTCAGATACAATATTTTGGCATTTAAATTAACTCATCAATTTTATCTCTCTCTTATTATATATTTTTATAGCCCATTCAAATACAGCTAGTACTGAGCCCATTTCAGAGGTTAAATTTGTTGTAATCCCACTGTTCAAAGAGTTTAAATTTCCTTGTTAAAATATCGCAGTAATAACAATAAAGAGAAAAAGAAATAAATAATAATGATAAGTTTTAGTTGACAAATACTTGAAACCCACCCAGCATGCAGATACAGTCTTTATTAAACCCCATGTATTTCTCTCCTCTCCAGTGGCAATGTGGTGGGTTATCATGTGATATCTGCTTGTAAACCTTGTCTACAGTCCTGTAATAATGGACACTACTGGATGTTTCACAGCTCCTCTGTGGTAGGAATGGAGAGAGTGGATTTCACAGGTCAGTATATAGAGTAGGAGGCTGTATGTGGTAGGAATGGAGAGAGTGGACTTCACAGGTCAGTATATAGAGTAGGAGGCTGTATGTGGTAGGAATGGAGAAAGTGGACTTCACAGGTCAGTATATAGAGTAAGAGGCTGTGTGTGGTAGGAATGGAGAGAGTGGACTTCACAGGTCAGTATATAGAGTAGGAGGCTGTGTGCAAGATGCCATCACAAGAGCGATAGATGCCAGAACACACCTAGTGTCAACATGAGATGTTTAAGGGGTATGTCCCAGAAAGGTGGCAGTCTGTTATTTATCATTCTTGTGTATATTTTTTTATATGTTATTAACATCTACAATAAAATTAATGGGGGATATCTCCCCAATTTGATGATATCATAAAAGACAGTTCTAATGGAAAAAACAACAAAACAAATTTTGGGGGATCCCAACATCCAGCAAAATCTCTTTTTAAATACTTACCTAGCAAAATTAAACTCTGACTTCAAAAGGCAGTAAATATTTTTTTAGCAGTTTTTATCCCTATGCTGTATCTAATATTAATTTCACTCCTTGCCTTGCTATAAATATTTCAATGTTTAGTTGTTAATTTCTGTTTTATCTCTCAGAGGAGAACAATTTCCAATACTTAACGTTTTAAAATACATAGTGGCTGAGTAAATTGTTGTCCTTATCTTAAATTCTGCAGGTTCCCACGTACTTCTCTGGAGTGATCTTCCCAGTTCTATGGCAGAGGAGGAGAGGCTGCTAGAAGACTACTACAATTCCCTGGAAGAATGCTGTAGATGAGACAGGAAGTCCAGGAAAATGCTACAGTTGAGATGTGGTGATTGCTCTATGTGCCAGTGCCTGCTGTGAGATGTGTTCAACTGCAGACTCCAATATTACAATATTCCAAGGAGAAATTCAGTGAGGTCTTTGGGATAACAGACCCCTCCCCCCTGCCTCTTCCACCTCCTCTCTGATTGCTGAAGCTGAATATGTTTTTTCTTTTGCAATGTGATCAAATGCATGGAAGCTTTGTTTGGATGTGATCATAAGTTGTGAGAGTGTGAGAGAAACATAAATGTAGATCTATATATAATAAAGTAAGCCTTGTGAATTGAATGTCCATCTTGTGTGATATGATGCCACATGTATCTGTATTCATAGAGAGACAGTCAGACAGCAAGGCTGTTATAGTCATTAAGATTTGTGTTGACTCTCCCAGTGCCTTGAAAAGAGAGGGTGTGAACAAGATTGTTAAAATTGCTGATGTCCTGACTTTGTTGGTTGGCATTATGTAAAGTATGTGTTACAGTTTTGCTAGTGTTATGCAATATGTTTGTCTTTAAAATAAGATGCAATGCTGCCACAGCTTGGTTTGTGTTTTCCTGTATTTTACAATGTATACAAAGCAAGGCGCAGTGGTTGTAGAAATAGAAGTTGATATTTATGTCACAAAGGTGCTGTTGAAGCAGTTGTCAAATTAGCTTTCATCCAGACTCACCTGTCAAATTAATCAGAATGGAAAATAGGTCTCATGTTGTTTTTAGAACAGTCCTGTCTTCTTGAACTAAGAGCTGCTGTAACAACAGGAAAATCAGAGGAAGTGGTGGAAAGATTTTCAATCTGTGCATTTATTCTGAAGTGGCTACTTGATAACCTCTGTATTTATGTGATGACTCTTTGTTTTGAGTACACCACAAGCTTCTTGTTGATGAGGTGTGTGAGACCACCTCATTACTTTAATGCTCTTTGTTTCTTTTGTTAAGGATACATCTTTATTTGTCATGAACTAAGGAGTTTGGGGCAAATGAAGAGCACAGAAAATGACTGTGCATTTTGCCTTTTGGCTGTCACACAATTTATTTTTATATATTTAAAAAATATAAATAAAATAACAAAGTGTATGAAGTAATTTTAATAGAATGTTTTCTGCAGTTGTAAAGAGAAAAATGTATTTACAATATTGTTGAAATATACTTTTCCTTGAGACAGATGTGTTGTGTTTATGTTGTCCACAGGTCTGATCATTTAAGTCTGGGGTACTTATCACTTTTATCACATATAAATTTTATCACCTATTGTTTTATCACATATCACTTTCATTTTCAAGATTTTTGGTCAGTCATTGATAGCAACGTATGTTGGTTCCCATGTAACCCAATTTGCCAAGACAACTGTAACTATAGTGTTGTTGAATGGGATTTATACCCAGACATGATTTTGGGGTTGTGAGAAACAAATTTTTAAAAATGGCTCTGTGCCCTACCACCAGGATTTTGGGGGCTACTTTAGATCGGAAAATTACCAAAAATTATTGATTCTCATAAAATTTCAGTGCTTGGTAAGTGGATAGTTTACTCTACTACATGTACATTGTCAAAATTTAAGATGATTAAGAAAAAGCCAAATGCCAAAATTTCCTGCAATCATTTGAATATTAACCAAACAGTCGTAGAGCATGTTGATAGATTTTCCAGATGTTATGAAATTGCTAACAGGTACAATGTTTTCATTATTTTACAATAAAAAGTCTTCCAAGTGTATTTTAAGTCCAGGGCCAGTTTACGCTAATTGTTTCCACATCTCTACTAAGAAGCTATGCATTAACCCGACAAGATAATATAGATACAATATTTTATTGACAAAAAACATCACACACAGATGTGTTGGCTTCAAACAAATTAATAATTTACAGAATTAACATTTCCCCATTACTTATCTTACAATGGATAATATATATCACCTCCATGTTGCTACTGTGTCATTTCTCCAGATATACTGCTGACCTTCATACACTTCTACTAAGTTTTATTTGTACTAAGCGTCTTCTCTACTCTTTTCTAATCAACTGGGCCCCCCAATGAATCCACTGTGAACAAAAATAAATAATAAATAAATAAATAAAATAAAAAACTGACAGCTATAAACTGTCATACTGATTACACCAATCAACAATTTCCGTATTCACCGAATTCTTAAAAGAAACAAGGCAGCAAAGCTGTCAAATGTACAGACAAAGAACAGAAAATAAAGATGCAAATAAGTGAAAAATTAAATTTTCACANGTCAGATACAATATTTTGGCAATTAAATTAACTCATCAATTTTATCTCTCTCTTATTATATATTTTTATAGCCCATTCAAATACAGCTAGTACTGAGCCCATTTCAGAGGTTAAATTTGTTGTAATCCCACTGTTCAAAGAGTTTAAATTTCCTTGTTAAAATATCACAGTAATAACAATAAAGAGAAGAAGAAATAAATAATAATGATAAGTTTTAGTTGACAAATACTTGAAACCCACCCAGCATGCAGATACAGTCTTTATTAAACCCCATGTTTTCTCTCCTCTCCAGTGGCAATGTGGTGGGTTATCATGTGATATCTGCTTGTAAACCTTGTCTACAGTCCTGTAATAATGGACACTACTGGATGTTTCACAGCTCCTCTGTGGTAGGAATGGAGAGAGTGGACTTCACAGGTCAGTATACAGAGTATGAGGCTGTGTGTGGTAAGAATGGAGAGAGTGGACGTCACAGGTCAGTATATAGAGTAGGAGACTGTGTGTGGTAGGAATGGAGAGAGTGGACTTCATGGGTCAGTATATAGAGTAGTAGACTGTGTATGGTAAGAATGGAGAGAGTGGACTTCACAGGTCAGTATATAGAGTAGGAGACTGTGTGTGGTAGGAATGGAGAGAGTGGACTTCATGGGTCAGTATATAGAGTAGTAGGCTGTGTGTGTGTGTGTGTGTGTGGTAGGAATGGAGAGAGTGGACTTCACAGGTCAGTATATAGAGTTGTAGGCTGTGTGTGGTAGGAATGGAGAGAGTGGACTTCATGGGTCAGTATATAGAGTAGTAGGCTGTGTGTGTGTGTGTGTATGTGGTAGGAATGGAGAGAGTGGACTTCACAGGTCAGTATATAGAGTAGGAGGCTGTGTGCGAGATGCCATCACAAGAGCGATAGATGCCAGAACACACCTAGTGTCAACATGAGATGTTTAAGGTGTATGTCCCAGAAAGGCAGTCTGTTATTTATCATTCATGTGTATATTTTTTAATATGTTATTAACATCTACAATAAAATTATTGGGGGATATCTCCCCAATTTGATGATATCATAAAAGACAGTTCTAATGGAAAAAACAACAACAAAAATTTTGGGGGATCTCTTTTTAAATACTTAACCTAGCAAAATTAAACTCTGACTTCAAAAGGCAGTAAATATTTTTTTAGCAGTTTTTATCCCTATGCTGTATCTAGTATTAATTTCACTCCTTGCCTTGCTATAAATATTTCAATGTTTAGTTGTTAATTTCTGTTTTATCTCTCAGAGGAGAACACTTTCCAATACTTAACGTTTTAAAATACATAGTGGCTGAATAAATTGTTATCCTTCTCATAAATTCTGCAGGTTCCCACATACTTCTCTGGAGTGATCTTCCCAGTTCTATGGCAGAGGAGGAGAGGCTGCTGGAAGACTACTACAATTCCCTGGAAGAATGCTGTAGATGAGACAGGAAGTCCAGGAAAATGCTACAGTTGAGATGTGGTGATTGCTCTATGTGCCAGTGCCTGCTGTGAGATGTGTTCAACTGGAGGCTCCAATTACAATATTCCAAGGAGAAATTCAGTGAGGTCTTTGGGATAACAGACTCCCCCCCCCCTGCCTCTTCCACCTCCCCTCTGATTGCTGATGCTGAATATGTTTTTTTCTTTTGCAATGTGATCAAATGCATGGAAGCTTTGTTTGGATGTGATCATAGGTTGTGAGAGTGTGAGAGAAACATAAATGTAGATATATAATAAAGTAAGCCTTGTGAATTGAATGTCCATCTTGTGTGATATTATGCCACATGTATCTGTATTCATAAAGACACAGTCAGACAGCAAGGCTGTTATAGTCATTAAAATTTGTGTTGACTCTCCCAGTGCCTTGAAAAGAGAGGGTGTGAACAAGATTGTTAAAATTGCTGATGTCCTGACTTTGTTGGTTGGCATTATGTAAAGTATGTGTTACAGTTTTGCTAGTGTTATGCAATATGTTTGTCTTTAAAATAAGATGCAATGCTGCCACAGCTTGGTTCGTGTTTTCCTGTATTTTACAATGCATACAAAGCAAGGTGCAGTGGTTGTAGAAATAGAAGTTGATATTTATGTCACAAAGGTGCTGTTGAAGCAGTTGTCAAATTAGCTTTCATCCAGACTCTCCTGTCAAATTAATCAGAATGGAAAATAGGTCTCATGTTGTTTTTAGAACAGTCCTGTCTTCTTGAACTAAGAGCTGCTGTAACAACAGGAAAATCAGAGGAAGTGGTGGAAAGATTTTCAATCTGTGCATTTATTCTGAAGTGGCTACTTGATAACCTCTGTATTTATGTGATGACTCTTTGGTTTGAGTACACCACAAGCTTTTTGTTGATGAGGTGTATGAGACCAGCACTGTAACCTCATTACTTTAATGCTCTTTGTTTCTTTTGTTAAGGATACATCTTTATTTGTCATGAACTAAGGAGTTTGGGGCAAATGAAGAGCACAGAAAATGACTGTGCATTTTGCCTTTTGGCTGTCATACAATTTATTTTTATATATTTAAAAAATATAAATAAAATAACAAAGTGTATGAAGTAATTTTAATAGAATGTTTTCTGCAGTTGTAAAGAGAAAAATGTATTTACAATATTGTTGAAATATACTTTTCCTTGAGACAGGTGTGTTGTGTTTATGTTGTCCACAGGTCTGATTATTTAAGTCTGGGGTACTTATCACTTTTATCACATATAAATTTTATCACCTATTGTTTTATCACATATCACTTTCATTTTCAAGATTTTTGGTCAGTCATTGATAGCAACGTATGTGGGTTCCTATGTAATCCAATTTGCCAAGACAACTGTAACTATAGTGTTGTTGAATGGGATTTATACCCAGACATGATTTTGGGGTTGTGAGAAACAAATTTTTAAAAATGGCTCTGTGCCCTACCACCAGGATTTTGGGGGCTACTTTAGATCGGAAAATTACCAAAAATTTTTGATTCTCATAAAATTTCAGTGCTTGGTAAGTGGATAGTTTACTCTACTACATTGTCAAATTTTAAGATGATTAAGAAAAAGTCAAATGCCAAAATTTCCTGCAATCATTTGAATATTAATCAAACAGTTCAGCCATAGAGCATGTGGATAGATTTTCCAGGTGTTATGTAGTCGCTAACAGGTACAATGTTTTCATTATTTTACAATAAAAAGTCTTCCAAGTGTATTTTAAGTCCAGGGCCAGTTTACACTAATTGTTTCCACATCTCTACTAAGAAGCTATGCATTAACCCGACAAGATAATATAGATACAATATTTTATTGACAAAAAACATCACACACAGATGTGTTGGCTTCAAACAAATTAATAATTTACAGAATTAACATTTCCCCATTACTTATCTTACAATGGATAACATATATCACCTCCATATTGTTACTGTGTCATTTCTCCAGATATACTGCTGACTTTCATACACTTCTACTAAGTTTTATTTGTACTAAGCCTCTTCTCTACTCTTTTCTAATCAACTGGGCCCCCAATGAATCCACTGTGAACAAAATAATAATAAATAAATAAATAAATAAATAAATAAAAAAAACTGACAGCTATAAACCGTCATACTGATTACACCAATCAACAATTTCCGTATTCACCGAATTCTTAAAGAAAAAAAGGGCTTTTTTATGCCCATATTTGATCCAAGTGCTATGCTTGAGAAACAGCAAAATAAATTTTGATGTATAGTAGACCTTTTTTAACTAAAAAGAGCATTTCTCCCAACTCCTTCCAAAAAAAAAAAAAAAAAAAAATGTGTCTATATGATGGGCCTTGCACATGTTTTCATCTGGTATCCTGTAAGATGCACATATATCTCATAATCACATTATTTGGACATAGGCACTTAGGAGCCTTGCATACATATAACATATTCTTTACATATATGTATTATATTTTATAGAACAATAAACAGTCAAACATTTGCCATATATTGAGATAGCAATGCAAGCACATGGAGCTTTTCAAGAAAAAAAAAAAAAAATTTAAAGAGTTGTCAACTTTACCTATTTGTGAGTATTCTACGCATGTTTTAACCATGAAAATGTTCTCTATCTCTCAGTATACAAAGAAAGTCCCATTTCTACTCATTTAAACAGCCGGCTCATCTGACTAGTGATACAGTCACAATTATGATACTGCATTTATTTGGAATGTGACTCAATAAATGAATTATATACATTTTAGTGTTCTGTTTCTTATCTGTTTCATCTCATACTTCACAATAAATTTTGAATTAAAACAATTAACATTTCCTGAAAAAAAAAAAAAAAAAAAAAAACTTAAAGAGTTTCTAATTTTTCAGATATATATTTTGGAAATCTACATATTTTTCATGATCAAATGTTGGCAACCCTGTAAGTACGTGGAATACCAGTACACAAGTCAGTGAATTAGAAACACTGATATATTCTCATAATTTTTACAGGATGCTTGACAGTATTACCTCGATTTTCAACTTAAATTTTCAAGTCACCATCTTGTTACATACTGTTGGTTATTCAGCCTTCACTTGTTGGGCTAAAACAAATGAAAACCTAATACTTTGCTTGTTAAACTGGTACAGTAATTACCTAAAATATTCAAACATCACACTTTTGTTTTTCAAAAGATTCATCACTTCTAAACCCTTACAAATTTGTCCCTCTAGACAACCACCTATCTTTTCAAAAACATAAAATCACAGTTTTTAAGTATTACTAATTAAGTATTTTAGGGGTAAATGACTAATTCATGGTGTTTGAATTCAAAGAGTAATTACCGTACCAAGACAGACTGGCCTAACATGTCAAATTCAATGTACAAAATGTGCAGGTATTTTTTACATGTATCTCTTCACCATCAGCTTTACACTGTTTTTATACATCATCTTATTTGTACATAATATCAGAAATCTAGAGAGTCACTTTTTAAATGACCAATGGCCATTGGCCCCTTACTGACCACACCCTCATTATCTCTCCTGTCCAACAAGATTTTTGGCAGAACTTAAAATTATTTTGCTGTTAAATAAAACCCAGACAGTGATTATTTGAAATCTCTACAGTGCTGCCACCTGCAATGTTAATAGCTACTGACTCCACACCAAATGTCAGTAAAATTGAATCTGAGCTGAATTTTGGTAAAACTGTTCAGCTGCAGGTCATGGTTTCTGCTCTGAGGCAGTAGATTCTGAACCCTCACGTCCTGAAGCACCTTAGGCTGGGTCCAGGAGGCTATTAGAGTTATTGGAACAGACTGGGTATGGTAGTTTGAACTGGATATAACCACTATAAGAGCCAGGACCGCATCTGATTCCTTGAGAGTAACAGAACCAACACAGACTGTATCAAAGACAGACATGATTTTGGGTTGGAAGAAAAAAGTAGAAAGAAATGGCTCTTTGATCTTCCCATTTGAGGGCCCTGGGGCCCCTTTCAAATATTCGATTTGAATTGGAAGAAAATCATGTTTGCAAAGAGCACCTAATCAGATGATATCTTTGCACAACTACCAGTAATTGCCTTCTTTTTGTGCTATAAATCAGAATGAGAAATCCAACGTGTACTTATATACAGCTTTTAGTGTTGTGCTATTAATTTAGACAAATGGAATGGTTCTGGTAACGAGCCAGGATTGCCAAGGGCCAGCCTGGCATTTAAACAGTGTGATCCACCAGAATTTGTGTAAACAGTCCACCAGGTCAGTACTATCCAGGGTCAGGTCCATACAGCAATTGTTCAATATTGATCGTGATTTCAGTCACTCCAGCTCCACGTTTTTTAAACAGTTAACACCACAGCAGTTTTTGAGAAGCAAAGCCTTGAACCTTACACGCATACATGCTTGTGTGTAGCTTTTCTTCTCGTAAGCCAGATCTACGTGGCATCCACGTGCGCTTCACGCACATGCATATGGCAAACACCTGACTGATAGCCCGTGCATTCGTTATAATAGTTTGTATTTGAAACAGACATCACACAGACACCGTAAGAAGAGGGTGAGTAGATAACGCAGGCCTTGTGTGTTAACTCCTATAGATTGGTGCTCAACAGTTTATGCAAAGCTTTACTGTTTGGTGCCATGTGGGCCGCGGGGGAGATCTTAAACCGTTCCAAGATGGCCTTCAGCTGCGGCTCAACATCTCCCAACAGAGGGCGCTTGTTCTGGTCACCTGCCCAACACGCTTGCATCAGTTCCCAGCATTCCTCATCAAAATGGGGGAGCTTTTCTGGGCGCATGCCTGAAATGAGATGGTATGGAGGTGATTTATTATCATCAAATGAAAATTAATTAACAAAATATATATTATCTGGTCTTGAGGGACATCACACAGTTCTTCCTAACACTCACAGAAGTTTATTTTCATTGACACGCTACAGCAGAAATAATCACCATCAGAACAATCAATAGTCGTTTTTCATAATTTGAGCAGAAAATGACACTTTTGTTTTCATGAGTATTAATGAGAAATGCTTTCCAATAACTCTAAAAGCAATTTACATTGCTTAATGGCCCCAAACTAAAAAGCGAACAGTTCATAAAATGGCCACAAAAAGTGGAAAGAAACAGGCATTTATCTACCATCAATTGTGGTTTATTGCAACATCAAAGGGTAATCAATCACCATGAGGTGACATCATTTTGACTTTCCCTTCTCCTTCTCTTTCATATAGGTAAACGTAATATGATGTCAAACTATTCTCCATACATACTATTAAATATGGCTTCACAAAGCAACAGTCATTCATTCATTCATTCATTCATTCATTCATTCATTTAATATTCAGTCATCCATTGGTTTATTTATTTATTTATGAAACAACCAAATGCTCTACCATACCTTTCGTACAAATGAAAACGTGTGTCAAGAAATTTTACTTTGACCGTTACCATGACTCTCCCTTTAATCTGAACAGTAAAGTTCCTGTTCTATTATTAATAGCAAAATGTAAACTGTCTGTAAAGTTTTAAGTAATCTAAGACGGAAAAAATAATTTGATACCTAATGTAATCTGAATACAGCAATCATAACAAAGCAAAATTCCTATCAGGGCACCAAGGAAATAAGAAATAGTGTGACTTAATTCATAACTCTTACCTAAAAATATTTAGAAAAGAAAAAATAAGATGAAATATTAAAAGGAAAATAATAAAAGGAAAAAGTAGGTCTTGGATATATAAGCCACTGATCTGACCTTTGCTCTAAATAAAACTTGGCAGGAACTAGGAAACTACTGTCAACACTCTCAGATAGCCTTAAGTTTAGCAACTTGGAATTAAAATGAAACGAGATTTCAAGGGATTTAGGCTCTATTCCCATAGATTTTAGATCGATCTATCCCCGCGGGGAGTCTCACTAGATTACTTTCAGATAATCCGACTTAAATGTCCGTCCCGCCTACTACAAGCTGTAAGAGGGTAATTAACTTTCGTGTCCGCCCGGCTGACAGCTATTTAGCGTGAACCCCCAGGGAGTTAGGTCGATCTAAAGTAGGTCGATCTAATCTATGGGAATAGAGCCTTAGAGCAGTATGAGGCCAGCAATAATGGCAGACTAGAGTGGGGTGCAGCAAGAAATAAAAGCTGACAGAACTTTTCCACAGACAGTTTCCTGTTTGTTTTCTCTTTTGTTGTTAATTGCATTTATCAGGTTTTGCATCTCTTATTTTATTTTGCTTTTTTAAGACAACATTCATGGTGTAAACAGTTTCACCCTTATTGCTTAAAAGTTAACCCCACCTCAAGCGAAATCGCGCACATTTTCTAATCTCTTATGACATCACACAGAATTGACAGCCTCGTTTTGAGACCATCTCGAATGATTTCCAGTGCCCCTCAGACCACTGGCTAACCTCAAACTGATACCTTAAACCACTTCAACCATAAAAACACCCATGAAATGAGTGATGGCACTGGATGCCACATATTGTGTGTTGTTACCACTGAACCTATTTACTCATCTCAAATGGCTTTATAGATAACGGGAATGATGTAAATAAGACTCCTGATTGGTCAACAGCAGTCTTACAAGGAAGGAATGATCTAGGTACCATAAGATAATTGATCATAGATGAAAAGACTGTGTGATCCAAACACCTTCAGAGTAATTTTACATTAAACTTGAGCCTTCAAATATGAATAAGTTAGACAAAATATTAAGTGTCGAAAAGAAGGAAAGTGTAAGAAAAACAATATAATTGGTTTTCTAAAGGCTATAAATCAGGATTAAAAAATGGATAAAAACAGCTACAAGGATGTGTTGACTTGAATACCCTCATTTAATCATATCCATCTATTAAAAAAGGGGTCTTAATAACAGGCTACCTTGTAAACATATATCAAACTGTTTTGCGACATAAGAGCACTTTCGAAACCAGATCACTAAGCTGAGCTGATTGGTTGATACAAAAAAGAAGGAAGATAACATAAATCTATAAATACCTATCCAAATTGCTACTCCAGTAAATATTATGATTCATTTTCAAAGTACATAAGCACTTCAACTCTATCCTACTGACACCTTTAATCAGTCAGAAGTGATAACCACTAAAAGATTTCAACGGATCTTTGTCTGTAATCAGAGAGAGCGGCCCAGTATAGCAGCGTTGAGGAGATAAGAAGCAACACAACTTTGTCTGCACACAGTTCTGGGGGCCATTTTGCATATTGGATGATGGTCATCTATTGGTCATCTGAAAATTAGTGATCAATATATATTGTAGAATATAATACAAAACAGAATAGCTGAAGATAACCTAGAGAGTTTGACATTGAACATGTAAGTACAAGGTACAAATAGCAGGGGGCAAATACCAGTCAGATTATTGATCAGTAACATAATAAGATTGTTAATCTGTCATCAGTTTTTCTGTTATTAAAGGGATAATAACTCTTCGTTTCGGCAAAAAAATGAATTTTCCTGAAGTAAACAACAATTTTCCCATACTCACCAATGGTTAATGAATCCATTTTTACATTCAAAGTAAGTCCCTAGTTTTTTTCTAAAAAGTTTGGTTTTTTGTTAAAATCTCTTCAGAGATTTTAACAGAGTATAGCCATCAATGGAGGTTACGTGGTCTGAAGACAAGCTCAGGTATCAGAATAATAGCTATAACTGCCGTTTTTGTGTTAAAACAGTATATATTACATTTCTGTGAGTTATTCACAAATGTTTTTATTGTGAAATATAGATCTCATACGAAAAGTTATTATCCCTTTAAGCAATATTTTAGTGAAACATTTTGTGAAAAAATATCTTTTGTATATTGCAGAATAGTTTTAAAAGCAGATCCTATTTTTATTTTTTCACTCCAATACTGATTTCATATCAAAACACTGGGGTATTCAGGGTTTGTAAAATGTTTGTTTTACAAGGTCTACCCTAACTAACAATACACTGTTTTTCTCCCCAGGAGTATCACTATGAAATGTTCTCTGCTACTGCTGGTCATAGTCTGTACTCTACTGTCTCATACCACAGGGAAACCAAACCCAAAGTGTACCTATAAACCTGATGGTGACAACCAGTTGTCCATAGATGTCACCTGCAAGAACCTTGACCTTCCCAGGGGAGTCCAGTTAAGAGAAGTCCTGGGAGAGGTGGACATCGCTCACCTCACCGTCACTCACTCCAACATCCAGCTCCTATCAGCAGATCTGTTCACAAAACTGGCAACCACCTTGGAAACACTTACAGTAAGACACTGTGCAGACCTTACCACCATTGAAAATAACACATTTGTTGAGTTTGGTGCCTTAAAATCTCTCGACTTGTCAAAGAATAACATCAGTATCACCCTGGATGGGGAAGAATTCCGCAGCCTGAAAAACTCGCCATTAGAGTCAATTGACCTCAGCGGGAATGCCATCTCGCTTCTTCCATCTCAAATGTTCCGTGGTTTGAATGCTTTAGAAAATATCGATTTGTCCAATAATAAAATATCACAGATACAAGACACAGTGTTTGATCACCTTATCAACCTAAAAACACTCGACCTGTCACACAACCAGATTGCACAAGTTGGCACCAACGTCAACGGTTTCCCTTTTAGCTGGAACCAGCGCCTGCAACTCCTAGACCTCTCCTACAACGAGATGGCGGCTGTACAAGTAGGTATTTCCATCCAGCAAAGCCTGACCACTCTAAACCTGAGCCACAATGAAATATCCAGCTTCAATCGCAAACCATTTACTGTTCCGCCAATGTTACAGGCGTTACAGTTCATGGACAACCTCAAGGACCTCGACCTGTCCCATAACAATCTTACCGACCTTCCTCTGGATATTTTCTATCAGCCAGTAAATACGTTGTTTGTAAAAGACTTTGGGATATCATCTACAAGCAAAGTGGCAGTCAATCTGGCTGGGAACCCATTGCACTGTGACTGTGGATTTTATACATTTTGGGAATTTCTGCAAAGTGCAGAATGTCGACTGAAATTCAGCTTTAAGAATG
Organism: Lingula anatina; assembly: GCF_001039355.2. The sequence continues at coordinate 283,568 of NW_019775516.1, forward strand.
GTGTTTGTGATCAGCCAATGGGAGTGAAGGGTGTAAAAGCAGCAGCAGTTGACATGACTCATTGCGCACCAAAAACAGGACAGTCCGTCAAAGTGAACTAAAAACTTTTTATAACTATGTTTTGCCCGAAGGCCCGTTAGATCATATCAGGTTCTGAGCTTATAGTTAGTAACAGAAGATTTTATGTACAAAGAATAAGCACATCATGAGAGATCTCACTGAGGCAAAATCATATCTGCTGCTTGTAATTTTATGTACACAGAGCTTTATATTTAAATGAAATAAGACTTTTAGCAAAATCTGCAAATCTCACCAAACAGGTGAATTGTCTGTTAAAAGAGGGAAAAATCACAGAAAACATGTATTAAAAGTTTATCAATTCAGAGTATATAAAAATATTACAATATAACTTTAAATATTTAGTGAAATATTTGAGCAAAATAAAATAGTTTAAATCACAAAATCCTTTTTTTTCTGTTTGTTATACCTTCAATTATACACTTAACAGGGCCGTAGCCTGAGCAAAATGCCAGGGGGGGCAGTAAGCGGACACGAGGGGGCAAAGCCCCCGAGGGGGTGGGGTGGGTGTGGAAAATTTTTAAAAAACTGTATGTATAATACTGCATTCTGGTGCATTTTAACTGTTATTTATTGCTCAATCAGAAGCCAAAAATTGTGGGTTCATTTTGCCATTTTGCAATATTTGCGCCTCAAATCCCAGGGGGGGCAGCTGCCCCCCCTGCCCCCCCGGAGGCTACGGCCCTGCTTAATGTTGCATTGTCCATCAGTTATGTTAAACATTGGTCCCCCCTCCATAAAAAAAGATTGGAGTGAAAGACCAATTTGTTTCCTCATAAATTCCACTATTATGAATTTTACATGGAATCTTCCATCTATTTCACTTAATTTTCTCTCTCTCTCTCTCTCTCTCTCTCTCTCTCTCACACACACACATACACACACACAAAGACTTTTTCTTTTCCATTTTTTAAAATAAACCAGGGGGCAGCACCTTTATCCTTTTCAGCACACCACCTCTGGTAACACTCCCATGTAGCCACTCAAACTCATGATGATACCAGGAAATAGGACTGGCTCCCATTTAGCCAGCTCTCACAGAGCACTATAATCATCAATGTCACAGTTATTGGATAACAACCTGGAGATCAGAAATCACAATCTGTATGTTTAGGGATAGGCTGGGGTGGGGGTGGGGGATAGGAAAGTCATGCCTGTACATGGGTGAAATCTTTACCTCTCTCTCTCTCTCTCTCTCTCTCTCTCTCTCTCTCTCTCTCTCTCTCTCTACACAAACAAGCAGATGTAGGGACCATTCCCACAGATATTTGGATCGGTCTAACTCACTGGGGATTCTCACTAAATTTCTATCAATTTAATCGGCTTAAATGTTTATCACGCCTAGTAAAACTGTTAGGGCGTAATTATCTTTACTCCCTAGCTGATTCGGTAGGTGTGACAGACATTTAAGCCGGTAAGTTGATAGCAATTTAGTGAGACTCCCTAAGGAGTTATAGTGATCCAGATGGATCAATCTAGGCATGGAAACCCAGTCATATACATACAAATCCCCAAACATATCACACTTTTTTCATGTAAAACGAGGAGCTACATCACTAATCTTTTAAGCACACAGACATGATGTTACAGGTCTTAGTTTTGTAATCATTATCTACTGGTGGCTTTATCTGAATAAGAAGTAGAGTTACACAATTTCTATTTACCTTCTTGGATATGTATAAGGAAATATATAAAATAGGGATCTGGGATACAGAGTGATTGCAGGAGCGGATTGAGGCCGTCTTCTGGGTCTTCCGGAAGACAGTCAGATTTTCAAGTTTACATTGATGGGTATCTGATTTTATATGTTGGAAGTCAAAAATGGAGGATGGATCAACAAAGATAATTTGGAAGACTGTCAAAAAATATCTCTGAATCCACACCTGTGATTGTATCCCCCCCCCCCCCCCCCCCCCCCCCCCCCCCCCC
>NW_019775516.1:286278-327979 GCF_001039355.2 Lingula anatina
CCCCCCCCCCCGGCACATCCTTCTCCAGGTACTATCTCCTAAAAAAAAAAAAATTCCTTGTGGCAAATCATAAATGGACCTGTATCTTTTTTATAGCAGTGTAATTACTTCCTTGTAGACATCATGAAGATTTAAATGTCTTCTGAAACAAACCATCTATTCATTTTAAATTTTAAAGGAAGATATCAGGAAAGTGAATATTTCATATATGATGAAATTCTCTGATGGATCCTTATACTTGATATCAGAGGCCCAGCTGGCCTTGTCATGGAAAACAAACAAACAAACAAACAAACAAACAAACAAACAACAAATAACAAGTAAAAAATAACATTTCATAATATTTGTCTGAGAGAAACTGATTCCAAAATAAATTAATAAATTAATGAAATGAAAAAGTTGTCCCAAACTATGTAAGTGGGCTGCATTATCTCATGCAGACATTTGTAAAATGAATCACTATTTGCTAATACAAATACTAATCAATAACAACACAAATCAGAAGAACTCTACACTACAGCTTGGCGCAATTCTAACAAAAGCTGTACGGTTCTCCAGGCACATCCCAACCAAGCCTGAGACATAAATTAGCAGAATATTAAGATTTTAACCTGCCTCCACTGCTACCTATATTCTGTGAAAGTACATTAACACCAAGCACTTCAAATCAGGATATTAACCTGGCTAATTAGTATTTTCCGTCACTTTAACATCGTTATCTCTTTTCAGACTGGCATTTTCTGCAATCAACAAACGTGGAAACGAACACACCTCTTTCCTGATACTAACAGATCAATTAAACCAAGGGGAATTCTTATTCTGTCCTTAATTTTTTACTTCTGTTTTTACATCACCTTATTTTAACCACACGGCACTGTTATCATAGCAACTTTAGTTTATCTTTGACAATCTGATATTTTTTTTTACATTTTGGATTAAATTGGTTCTCTAAATCAACATTTCTGGTGTCTGAATCACCGTTACAGGATCTAGCTCTATCAGACTGAGCTGAACAACTGAACTGGTAAGCAGTGTATTTTACTTTAGTTTATACTTTCTTATTTCATCACCAAAAAGGCTTTTGTAAGAACGTCATAATGGGATGGATTTTTTTGTCACTGTAGTACACAAAAATCATTAGATTTTCACTTTGTAATAATTATAATAATATATTTCTTATATAAAGCTCTTTAAACAACTATCTAATATCAACATACAGGAGTAGAAGGTCAATTTTCATATTGGCGCTGACTGCTTTACTGGGTTATTAATCACAGAGAGCAAGAACAATTACAACAAACGGAACTGAATGTCAAGACAGAGTAGAGTATTGTAAACAAGTGAAGAGGGCGCTGTGCTGACCACAGCCAGGTAGTCCAAACAGGAAACAATCTTTATACTGGCTTAACATGCACTAGGTAGGCAGAACATTACCAACTGTTAGAGACATTGGGGTTAAAGTAAGGAGATGTGCTACTTGAGTATAGACGGGCTTAGGATCCCGCTGACTAGGAATTGCTGGTACATGAGGAATAATTATACAAGAGAAACCAGGTTTCAGTCAATATAGTCTAATAGTGAGTATTCAGAGGTTGAATAGTTCAAGAAGTTCAGACAAGTGACTAGGATGAATTTGTTTAGAAAAGAAAAAACTTTGGGTGGAAAGTTTTTAACAAAAATTCTGTCTTGTAATTAGTTTGATAAAAAAAGTGCAAGGAGCACAAAGAAACTGAAAAGAAGAGAAAAAGTTAAAAGATATATATAAAATCTATTATTAGAAGTTGCCCTTCCGGAACAGGTCAACACTCCTTACAGGAAAATGAATACATTCGGTACAACTTAACTGCCATCACAACAAAGCATAACTGTACACAGCTAACAATATAGCTGTTTCGACTGCGTGTCTAAAAACTGTTACAGTTAAAAGTTGCTGTCTCATAGCATGCCTTCAGGTCATCAGTTATTTTCCATAAAACATATATAAATATTATGTAGACTTTTCAAGAGAGTGAGAGAGAGAGTGTGTGTGTGTGTGTGTGTTAATTTGTGCATACATCCTAAGGCTTCCATATATCACTGTCATGCCAGATAATAACTAGAGGATCAGAGAGGCGATACCGCCTCCGAATATTGTACCACCAGCTGGAGCAAGCGCATTCGTATAGACCCCCACATACACAAAATNAGTAAAATATCACAGATACAAGACACAGTGTTTGATCACCTTATCAACCTAAAATCACTCGACCTGTCACACAACCAGATTGCACAAGTTGGCACCAACGTCAACGGTTTCCCTTTTAGCTGGAACCAGCGCCTGCAACTCCTAGACCTTTCCTACAACAAGATGGCGGCTGTGCAAGTTGGTATTTCCATCCAGCAAAGCCTGACCACTCTAAACCTGAGCCACAATGAAATATCCAGCTTCAATCGCAAACCGTTTACTGTTCCACCAATGTTACAGGCGTTACAGTTCATGGACAACCTCAAGGACCTCGACCTGTCCCATAACAATCTTACCGACCTTCCTCTGGATATTTTCTATCAGCCAGTAAATACGTTGTTTGTAAAAGACTTTGGGATATCATCTACAAGCAAAGTGGCAGTCAATCTGGCTGGGAACCCATTGCACTGTGACTGTGGATTTTATACATTTTGGGAATTTCTGCAAAGTGCAGAATGTCGACTGAAATTCAGCTTTAAGAATGGTGTTTGTGATCAGCCAATGGGAGTGAAGGGTGTAAAAGCAGCAGCAGTTGACATGACTCATTGCGCACCAAAAACAGGACAGTCCGTCAAAGTGAACTAAAAACTTTTTATAACTATGTTTTGCCTGAAGGCCCGTTAGATCATATCAGGTTCTGAGCTTATAGTTAGTAACAGAAGATTTTATGTACAAAGAATAAGCACATCACGAGAGATCTCACTGAGGCAAAATCATATCTGCTGCTTGTAATTTTATGTACACAGAGCTTTATATTTAAATGAAATAAGACTTTTAGCAAAATCTGCAAATCTCACCAAACAGGTGAATTGTCTGTTAAAAGAGGGAAAAATCACAGAAAACGTATTAAAAGTTTATCAATTCAGAGTATATAAAAAGATTACAATATAACTTTAAAAATTTAGTGAAATATTTGAGCAAAATAAAATAGTTTAAATCACAAAACCCTTTTTTTCTGTTTGTTATACCTTCAATTATACACTTAATGTTGCATTGTCCATCAATTATGTTAAACACTGGTCCCCCCACCATAAAAAAAGATTAGAGTGAAAGACCAATTTGTTTCCTCATAAATTCCACTATTATGAATTTTACATGGAATCTTCCATCTATTTCACTTAATTTTCTCTCTCTCTCTCTCTCTCTCTCTCTCTCTCACACACACACACACACACACACAAAGACTTTTTCTTTTCCATTTTTTAAAATAAACCAGGGGGCAGCGCCCTTATCCTTTTCATCACCCCACCTCTGGTAACACTCCCATGTAGCCACTCAAACACATGATGATACCAGGAAATAGGACTGGCTCCCATTCAGCCAGCTCTCACAGAGCACTACAACCATGGACAATGTCACAGTTATTGGATAACAACCTGGAGATCAGAAATCATAATCTGTATGTTTAGGGATAAGCTGAGGTGGGGTGGGGGATAGGGAAGTCATGCCTGTACATGGGTAAAATCTTTACCTCTCTCTCTCTCTCTATACACAAACAAGCAGATGTAGGGACCATTCCCACATATATTTGAATCGGTCTAACTCCCTGGGGAGTCTCACTAAATTTCTATTAATTTAACTGGCTTAAATGTTTATCACGCCTAGTAAAACTGTTAGGGGGTAATTATCTTTACCCACTAGCCGATTAGGTAGGCGTGACAGACATTTAAGCTGGTATGTTGACAGCAATTTGGTGAGACTCCCCAGGGAGTTATAGCGATCCAGATGGATCGATCTAGGCATGGGAACCCAGTCATATACATACAAATCCCCAAACACATCACAATTTTTTTCATGTAAAACGAGGAGCTACATCACTAATCTTTTAAGCACACAGACATGATGTTACAGGTCTTAGTTTTGTAATCATTATCTGCTGGTGGCTTTATCTGAATAAGTAGAGTTACACAATTTCTATTTACCTTCTTGGATATGTATAAGGAAATATAAAATAGGGATCTGGGATACAGAGTGATTACAGGGGCGGATTGAGGCCGTCTTCTAGGTCTTCCGGAAGACAGTCAGATTTTCAAGTTTACATTGATGGGTATCTGATTTTATATGTTGGAAGTCAAAAATGGAGGATGGATCAACAAAGATAATTTGGAAGACTGTCAAAAAATATCTCTGAATCCACACCTGTGATTGTATCTCCCCCCCCCCCCCCCGGCACACCCTTCTCCAGGTACTATCTCCTAAAAAAAAAATTCCTTGTGGCAAATCATAAATGGACCTGTATCTTTTTAATAGCATTGTAATTACTTCCTTGTAGACATCATGAAGATTTAGATGTCTTCTGAAACAAACCATCTATTCATTTTAAATTTTAAAGGAAGATATCAGGAAAGTGAATATTTCATATATGATGAAATTCTCTGATGGATCCTTATACTGGATATCAGAGGCCCAGCTGGCCTTGTCATGGAAAACAAACAAACAACAAATAACAACTAACAAGTAACAACTAACATTTCATAATATTTGTCTGAGAAAAACTGATTCCAAAATAAATTAATAAATTAATGAAATGAAAAAGTTGTCCCAAACTATATAAGTGGGCTGCATTATCTCATGCAGACATTTGTAAAATGAATCACTATTTGCTAATACAAATACTAATCAATAACAACACACATCAGAAGAACTCTACACTACAGCTTGGCGCAATTCTAACAAAAGCTGTACAGTTCTCCAGGCACATCCCAACCAAGCCTGAGACATAAATTAGCAGAATATTAAGATTTTAACCTGCCTCCACTGCTACCTATATTCTGTGAAAGTACATTAACACCAAGCACTTCAAATCAGGATATTAACCTGGCTAATTAGTATTTTTCCGTCACTTTAACATCGTTATCTCTTTTCAGACTGGCATTTTCTGCAATCAACAAACGTGGAAACGAACACACCTCTTTCCTGATACTAACAGATCAATTAAACCAAGGGGAATTCTTATTCTGTCCTTTATTTTTTACTTCTGTTTTTACATCACTTTATTTTAACCACACGGCACTGTTATCATAGCAACTTTTAGTTTATCTTTGACAATCTGATATTTTTTTTTACATTTTGGATTAAATTGGTTCTCTAAATCAACATTTCTGGTGTCTGAATCATCGTTATAGGATCTGGCTCTATCAGACTGAGCTGAACAACTGAACTGGTAAGCAGTGTATTTTACTTTAGTTTATACTTTCTTATTTCATCACCAAAAAGGCTTTTGTAAGAACGTCATAATGGGATGGATTTTTTTGTCACTGTAGTACACAAAAATCATTAGATTTTCACTTTGTAATAATTATAGTGATATATTTCTTATATAAAGCTCTTTAAACTACTATCTAATATCAACATACAGGAGTAGAAGGTCAATTTTCATATTGGCGCTGACTGCTTTATTGGGTTATTAATCAGGGAGAGAAAGAACAATTACAACAAACTGAACTGAATGTCAAGACAGAGTAGAGTATTGTAAACAAGTGATGAGGACGCTGTGCTGACCACAGCCAGGTAGTCCAAACAGGAAACAATCTTTATACTGGCTTAACATGCACTAGGTAGGCAGAACATTACCAACTGTTAGAGACACGGGGTTAAAGTAAGGAGATGTGCTACCAGAGTATAGATGGGCTTAGGATCCCGCTGACTAGGAATTGCTGGTATATGAGGAATAATTATACAAGGGAAGCCAGGTTTCAGTCAATAGTGAGTATTCAGAGGTTGAATAGTTCAAGAAGTACAGACAAGTGACTGGGATGAATTTGTTTAGAAAAGAACAACTTTGGGTGGAAAGGTTTTAACAAAAATTCCATCTTGTAATTAGTTTGATAAAAAAAAAAAAAAAAAAAAAAAACACAAGGAGCACAAAGAAACTGAAAAGAAGAGAAAAAGTTAAAAGATATATATAAAATCTATTATTAGAAGTTGCCCTTCCGGAACAGGTCAACACTCCTTTCAGGAAAATGAATACATTCGGTACAACTTAACTGCCATCACAACAAAGCATAACTGTACACAGCTAACAATATAGCTGTTTCGACTGCGTGTCTAAAAACTGTTACAGTTAAAAGTTGCTGTCTCATAGCATGCCTTCAGGTCATCAGTTATTTTCCATAAAACATATATAAATATTATGTAGACTTTTCAAGAGAGTGAGAGAGAGAGAGAGTGTGTGTGTGTGTGTGTGTGTGTTAATTTGTGCATACATCCTAAGGCTTCCATATATCACTGTCATGCCAGATAATAATAATATAACACAGAATATAAATATAAAAGAAACCAACCAAAGTAAAAAGTAAAACATTGAAAGCAACTGCCACAGGTACTTAATGACCTACTAAGCTAAGTGATGCATATATATACCTACTAGTATAGCTATTTACAAGATGATTTGCCTACTCTATGCCATATAAAAGAGTCAAAGTTTTTAAAGGACAAAAGCAGTTACTACAGGTATTGTAACAGTTACTACAGGTATTGTAACAGTCAGTAATAACTGGAGTACCATCCTGTTATTTGTACCTGGATATCCTGTTGTTGGACATCCTGTTGTTGGACATCCAGTTCTTATCTCTCCTTGTGTAATAATTATATCAATCCAGACTACTGTCTTTACTGAAGAAGGCTGGGCCAGAAGTTAGGCCATAGTTTGGGCTACAATTTTGTTCCAAATTTTGGGGCTAAAATAACTCGATCTGTGAGATCGACCTACCCATGCAGTAAGGCATAAGGTGAGTAAAATATCAGAATGCATGGGCATCAGATCTTTTAAGACAAGTTGTTTGCCGCATCATTTTTATAAAGAGGAAAAGTTTTTTTGTATGATAAAGTAGGTATTGACGTGTTGAAATATATGACAGGAGGTGGGTGACTTAAGCCACACAAGGAGATGGCAACACACTTGAGACCTAAACCGGTTCAGGTTTATCTTCCGTGTCTAAACACACCTTTAGCGAGAGGAAACAATGACAAGAATTTAGCTGTAAGGTGAGGGTACAGTAGTGCCAAGACCACAATGTAGACATTTCAAGACCAAAGCAGTCACCCTGAACTTCTATGTGGAAGTCATTATAGTGCTAATATATGTCACCTTGATTTATTTAAAACTATATATTACTCATCTGTACGCATGGTTTCAAAACTGGGTGAAAACCAAGGGGTTTGGGCTTGTCCTTTTATATTGTGGGTGAGTTTTCTATTGGCCGGGTCAAAAACCACAATGTTTTGATAAAATAGTCCACAGAATGGGTGGGTGAAAGCAATCCCTAGTGTTGTGTTAATGTCAGTCATAAGACAGCAGGGTGGAAACAGAGAGAGAGAAAAATGATTGTTGTGATAAACAATGAGGTGAGTGAAGAGCATATTGCACTTGCTATATAACATATCTTAATTGTACTTAAGTTTTTTGTCATATCATTTTCTCTGAAGGTAAAAAGGATTATTTATGTCTCCTCCATCCCAGTGTACCACAAACTTTCATAGTCTCATTCATAACAAGAAAGAAGGGAACAAAGAATACTGATTGTTCGAAATTTGGCCAAACAAAGTTGCTTTTATTATACAACCCCATTTGTTTGATGAAGCTAGGTGGGTGTTTAATTGCTGGTTAAAATATATCAGTGAAAGAAAGCAAACATTATTTTACAATTAAGAGCTTTTAAGTTTACACTCTTCTGTATATTCACATAAGTTTTTTACACAACCATACATCCATCTACAACCCAATTTAGATCAACTTCCATCAATATCCTCCATCCATCAATTGTAGTGTGTACACAGTGTGAAGAGGTTTCCTAAGCCATCAACTATACATATCTGCTAATAGTGCTACATGTTGACATTATTGCTCATAAGGAGACAGAAGATCAATTTTTTTCTAAAATCTTTTTTATTGCTCTGGACATGCCATATGGCACCCTGGGGCCTATTCAACTTGAATGCCTAAGGGCTCATTCCCAACGTATTTACTGTATGTAGATCTAGCCAACTACACTGGGACTCTCGTTGAATAAAATCAGACCAACAATTTAACATTCCTCCCAACATTGAATAAAATACAGAAAAGCTGGTAATTATTACGAGTATGTTTGAGACAAGAGGAGGCGTGCAAATCTGTTATCTGACTGCATTGTTTTCAACTTGTCACTTAAAGACTGACACCCTTTTATAATTTTTCTTCAGACTTGTCCAGCATTTTAAATTCTAATTTCCTGGTGAGGGCTTATCAGTCATCCCTTAACCCTCGCCTACCTAATTACTTGTAACCTAATAAAAAGAAATAAAGAGACATTAAAAACAGGTTTATTAAACTGAAAAAGTTTTTGAAATTTGAAATTCTCTTAAAACCAGCTATCATAATAGGCCATAATGGATATGGCCAAGGTGGGCTATACCAAAATAAATCAACTCCAATTTTAGTGGAAACACGTCTTTAGCAGAGTGCTTGCATCATCCAGAAATGCTGTGATGGTTTTTTACCATTCAGTGCAAGTTTACCTCCGTATCTTAGAGTTTCCTTACCATTTATTGACAGTGTTTGTACACATCCATATCTTTTACATTGTGATTACATTGTAATTCATGTTTTATCCTTTTCTATATTCACTGGTAAGTACTATGCATAAAATGGAAATCGAGGATTTTTTTTTCTTCTTTTTATACTCCTTAGTGCTATAAAATTTTATAATCTATTTCAGACAGCCAGTTCTCTGCAAGGTCTATGAGGACATCTTCCCACTAGATGTAATGGCAGGCAAATGACCCAGTATTTAGGAAATTGGCAACAGATCTAGAACAGGTGCCCAGACTCATGAGGGCCTGAAAAGGACGTCTGTTTGGCACTAGGGATATGCAAATTATCATTACTGAAAGCAGGAAGTCAGTTTATAAACATTCTAAAATGCATATGTTAAGACTATTAAGTGAGGCAACATGTGCTGAATACTACAAGACTCATTGGCATTTGAACCTGGATACTGTAACCAGTTTTCTCTCCCTTCCAGGAATGGTATATACTTAGGTTCTGAGAGCTCTGATTGAAGGAAAACTGAGCTGTGCAATTCTACTGCAAATTTAAAGACACTGGAACTTTATAAGCAAACTGCATATAAACATAACACACCCAGAAATGAGTTCTATCATTCCCATTGCTGTGATAGCTGTATTCCTGCTGCTGAAAATACAATCTTGTGCTGGAGTATCCCATGTAAGTGACAACTGTCCCGCTGGCTGTGAGTGCACAGGTGTTGAGAAAACGGGATGGATAAACCAACTGAGCTGTGCAAAGCTCAATATTTTCAATGCCTCTATACAAGATAACAGGATACTACAGGTCGACTGCAGAAAATCACAAAATTTCCATTTTTTCGGAGATATGTTTCAGCCTTACGTTTCCACACTGGTTCCCCTCGTGTCAGGTTTGCACTTGAAGTTTTGCTCGCTTCGAGGCATCGCACCAGAAGCTTTGTTTTCTTCATTGCAGACACTAATTCTTGAGGCAATTTCAGATACTGAACTTCAAGATGGAATTCTTGATGAATTAAGTCAGTTAAACCTGGAAGCTGTTGAAATAAGGAGTACTGGACTCCAAAGTTTAACAAGAAGAATACTTCAAGGCCTCAAACATATCAAATCACTGACTATTTCTAGGAACCCTCAGTTGACGTCAGTTCAGGATCACTTTCTTGAAGGATTTTACAGCCTTTCCTCACTAAGCCTCACAGACAATGCCCTTGTTTCCATAACCAATCATACCTTGAGCGGACTCCGTAACCTGCACATTCTTGACCTCAGCTGGAATCGTCTTCGGACAATACCAGGTGGCATTTTCAGAAATCTCACCAGCTTGACACGAGTAGACCTCAGTCACAACTTTCTCAGTAAAATTGAGGATGGTACATTTGAATATCGAATCGACTTACTACGTCTAGACCTCAGCCATAATTTGCTGGCCAAAGTGGGTGATAAAGAAGAGCATCCATTTGCCTGGAATCAGTTCCTGACCTACTTGGATCTGTCATATAATAAATACCAAAGAGTCCAGAGTGGTATCTCCAATTTACAATCGCTCCAGTACCTTGACCTATCCCATAATTCCATTAGTGGATTCGAGCTGGGATTCCAAGATTCTAACAGTGGAATGTGGGTTGCTAATGCACTAGAAAACATGCCAAGTTTGCACACGCTGAAACTTTCTCATAACCAGATGACCTCCATAGACTTCACCTTCTTTCACAGACTGGTGGACCTTCCGCCTGCCCTTGAAGGCATTGATCCAGACTTTGCTATAGGTCCATCCAAGGGACATGTTCTTACTATATACATAGGTAATAACCCCATGCACTGTGACTGCCTTCTCTATGATTTCCTGAGTTTTATCCAAAAAAACAGTCACGCTAATGATAATCTGAGGTTCTATTATGAAAACAGTCTGAAGTGTCATGGTCCCCCTTCTCTAAATGGTACGGACCTTGCTGTAGTTGACGCCAAAAATCTGGTTTGTCCTGTCAGTGATAGAAATACTGCTTGCAGCACCATCTATAGGAGATATGATGATGCAACAATCACAAACTGCTCGTGGCAGGGTCTCATTCACATGTCTCAGAAAATTGACCAGAACACGACCATTCTGGATGTCAGTAATAACTATCTGGAGACAATCCCTGACATGTCTGACACAATGTACAGAGAAGTTTACCTGGATAATAACTCTATTTCTACTTTCCCTACATCACAGGTACTTCCACACAACTTGACTACACTATCTCTAAGATACAATTCCATTCGGACCATTTCCATGAGACAAATTGAGAAAGATTTAACGGTAAATGATCTTTATCTTGGTGGGAACCCTTGGCGTTGTGACTGCCATGCAAGAAGTATCAAACACTGGCTTCTGAACAATTCCAATATCATCAGAGATCTTGACGACATAACGTGTGTTTCAGGCGAGCTGGGAACTCTGGGAAAATCAATAAAAAATGTCCCAGATAACAATTTTGGCTGCCCCATCGAAAAGGCAGATATTGCTGCCATTGTTGGAGGTCTTGTTGGCAGTTTTGTGGTCATCATCGCCTGCATGCTTCTTCTCTACAAATGCAATCTCAAGGTCAGAATATGGCTATATTACAAATTTCGTTTTCGATTTTTCTCAAAATCAGATAAACAAGATTCCGACAAAATCTACGATGCTTTTATTTCGTACAGCAGCCTGGATGAGAAATACGTTGTGCAAACTCTTGTGCCTGGGCTGGAAAATCAAACTCCCCCTTTCAAAGTCTGCGTCCACTACAAACATTTCATCCCTGGCGCGTCTATCGCAGAATCTATTGTCGAGGCTGTAGAGAACAGCAAGCGTACAATCATGCTTCTTTCTCAAAACTTCATCCACAGTGAGTGGTGCACTTACGAGTTTAAAACGGCCCACCATCAAGTTCTGAAGGACCGCAGCAACCATCTTATTGTGGTTGTATTGGGCGATATTCCCAGTGACCTTGACTCTGATCTTAAACTTTATCTGTCTACAAACACATACCTGAGAGCAGACGACAGCTGGTTTTGGGAAAAACTACTGTACGCCATGCCAAAATTAGAAAATGGTCGAGAGAGACATGGACATGGACACAACCAAGAACACTGCCCAGCCTCCCCTGGGGGAACTCCTGACACACCTTTCATTACATTACAATCATCAAATTCAGCAGACATCACTTCATCAGAACAACTGCTGTCAACCACTCAGCAACAATCATCGCAATCTGAAGGTTTTTCATCTTGTGCGGAATCAGCACCTGCCATCACAGAACTGTCTTCAGAGCTCAGAGAGATTTCCCCATGCTGATGTGATTATATCAACTCGTACCATATTCATAACAAATTGACTTTTCTCATATCATTCAAATTAAACTTTATATCAATTTATTTCCATTCAGACATTCCTCAATCTGTTACAATATAGATATCATTCAATATTTTCAGATAAGCAGATCTACATATTTTACTTAGAGAAGTAGTTTTGTAGAAGTTGTATAATTTTGTTTGAAAAAATGGTGGGTCAATAAACTCAGTTATTAATATGTAACTCAATATATCAGTTTTCTTCCGATTCTGTCTTACAGTCACACATTTTAAAATTAGTGACTTGTTTTTCTACATGCATACACATCATACAGACCGTCACCTGATAACCCATGTTGTCACCAATCTCATATCTTGCAGAATGGATTTGTTGTCACATGGTATTACCTGAAACTCATATGTACAACTAAACTTAAACACAACGTAAAAACTTTGTGACCTCAAGACAAGCCTGCTAGTGCTGCCACCTACCTTTCTTCACAGACATCCACAGCTGGTCCTTACTCGTACACTGCTCAAATGCAAACGGCAGTCGGACATGTCCCGCACAAACGTACCAGAACAAGATCCCAAAGGCGTAGACATCCACACTGTTATCGTACCTCCCACTGAAGAGTTCAGGTGCCATGTGGATAGGCGTTCCTACGATACTTCCACTCATCATAGCCTCAGGTTTACAGAAACCCAGGTCTGTGATTTTACCTCGATTCTGTTTGTCCATCTGAAATAAAGGCCACAATTAGATAACAGCACTTGTATATAAGCCAAAAGGTTGGTATTACTTGACACCAGCCTACAATACATGTTCCTAGGGATAAAATATAATTTACTGCACCACTTAGATAGGGTAGAACTTGGTGATAAAGGTTAGTTGGCAGAAACATCTATAATTTTTATTTTTACTTTATTAAGGTCTAACATGCATTTTATCCCTTTATGTCCTTCATGGTGTCTAATTGTGTTAGGTGAGATGTGTTAGGTGAGATAAGATGTCTTACCAGCACATTCTTCAGTTTGATGTCTCTGTGGACAAGTCCCTGACTGTGGAGAAACCTCATACCTTCTACAACATCTATGGCTACCTGTAACCTGAAACACAATATCATTGTAATAATTTATCTGTGGAGAAACCTCATCCCTTCTTCAACATTTATGGCTACCTGTAACCTGAAACACAATATCTTTATAACATTACTGTCTTTATGACTGTTATACATTGTAATGGCCAAGTAACATCCTAACAAGTGTTAAAAGGAACAACCGATATCCATCCTGTATCCATAATACCCATACCCATCCTTCCCATCATACTCATATCCATCATATTCACCATACTCATACTGACATACACATCATACCTATACCAAACCATATCCACAAACCTATACCCACATATCCATCAAATCATACCTATACCAAACCATATCCACAAACCTATACCCACATATCCATCAAATCATACCTATACCAAACCATATCCACAAACCTATACCCACATATCCATCAAATCATACCTATACCAAACCATATCCACAAACCTATACCCACATATCCATCAAATCATACCTATACCAAACCATATCCACAAACCTATACCCACATATCCATCAAATCATACCTATACCAAACCATATCCACAAACCTATACCCACATATCCATCAAATCATACCTATACCAAACCATATCCACAAACCTATACCCACATATCCATCAAATCATACCTATACCAAACCATATCCACAAACCTATACCCACATATCCATCAAATCATACCTATACCAAACCATATCCACAAACCTATACCCACATATCCATCAAATCATACCTATACCAAACCATATCCACAAACCTATACCCACATATCCATCAAATCATACCTATACCAAACCATATCCACAAACCTATACCCACATATCCATCAAATCATACCTATACCAAACCATATCCACAAACCTATACCCACATATCCATCAAATCATACCTATACCAAACCATATCCACAAACCTATACCCACATATCCATCAAATCATACCTATACCAAACCATATCCACAAACCTATACCCACATATCCATCAAATCATACCTATACCAAACCATATCCACAAACCTATACCCACATATCCATCAAATCATACCTATACCAAACCATATCCACAAACCTATACCCACATATCCATCAAATCATACCTATACCAAACCATATCCACAAACCTATACCCACATATCCATCAAATCATACCTATACCAAACCATATCCACAAACCTATACCCACATATCCATCAAATCATACCTATACCAAACCATATCCACAAACTTATACCCACATATCCATCAAATCATACCTATACCCATCATACCTATACCAAACCATATCCACAGACTTATACCCACATATCCATCAAATCATACCTATACCCATCATACCTATACCAAACCATATCCACAGACTTATACCCACATATCATACAAATCATACCTATACCCATCATACCTATACCAAACCATATCCACAGACTTATACCCACATATCCATCAAATCATACCTATACCCATCATACCTATACCAAACCATATCCACAGACTTATACCCACATATCCATCAAATCATACCTATACCCATCATACCTATACCAAACCATATCCACAGACTTATACCCACATATCATACAAATCATACCTATACCCATCATACCTATACCAAACCATATCCACAGACTTATACCCACATATCATACAAATCATACCTATTAATTCCAATCATACCTATACCAACCACACCCATCATACCCACATCCCCTTACCTGCTCTGCCAGTCAAGTCCAGTCTTAATGGCAGCGTACAGATCTCTGTGCATTCTATCCATAATGAGGTAGACAGCGGGAGAGGAGCCCCCGCCATAACTGTAGTCAATCACTGAGCCACGTAAACCGGCTACACGAGGGTGCTCTGGGACATTTCTGTGGGCATAAAAAAAATAAATGAAAATAAAAAAATAAGATCATGATTTCTCTACATCAGGTTTTTTCTTTAATTTCTTCTCTTCTTAAATTTATCTTATTTATCTATTTTTCATTTATTTATTTTTTCAATCTTGCTTTTCCTAAGTATCTGTATCTTGGCAGTAACACACCTACTCAAAACTGCTCCATAATTTTTTCCATAATAATAACAACAATATGTAAAGCCTACTTTGTATAGAAAAACTCCAGCGCCAGATCATTCCAGTGTTTCTCATCAGGTGGCACCACTGACTTGATGGCACAGTTGTGGATTCCGGCCCAGTTCTCGCAGGAGTACACCACACCGTATTGACCTCGGCCAATCTCGCGGCCTAGCTGAGGCATGCCTGGAATGATAGGATGTGGATATTGTCACGCTTATATATAATATTTAACGAGAAAGACTCCAAGACTCATGTTTGGGGTTCTAAATGGCCATCATATCAATATAGGTACACTTTTATTATCATCTGATTTGCCAATATTACACAACCATAAATAAACTGATCATGACGTAATGAACATGACAGATATGAAGTAGAGATGTTAAAAAGATGTGAAAACTTTCATGTCTGTCATCATGTATATCATAATTGCATGTTCCTACAGACATTACCCAAAGATTAATGTTTTGAAACATTCTGGATTTGTTAGTCTGAGTTTCAAATATCCATATGTGCCAGCTTATCATACATTCTTGTCAGCAGAATCTAACTGATGTTTTAAAATTATCTATGTTACAAGGTTCTTATAACTTCCTCACATGGCTTTCTTTGTAACCACAAAATCTAGATGACTAAATCTTTGTTTCTGATTGGTGCTGATAAGATGCGGCTCTGAAGATTTGAAAATGAAGAAGCTGCATGACTCTCACGTAACCTGAAGCTAAGGATAGTATGCACACCTGCCTTAAACTCACCAAATGAGATAAAATCCTTCATTGATATACTTTCAAGGGCTAGTTTTGCAACCTTTGGAGCATGGATCTTCCTCACTTTCAGTCGCTGTTCCTCCGTCTTCTCCAGTCTCCCAGAATGCTTTGCTTCAAGCTGTTTGAGGGCAGCAGAGAACTGCTCGTGGGAGTTCTTGAGCCGCTCCTTGAATTGTGCACAGATGCTTTTGGCAAGTCTGAAATTAAGTAAATTTTTTTTCATGTTAATAAGTGCCATAAAAATAAAACATTCATATAAAATGATAAATGTTCATAATAAGATCACAGCATGTTACTTGTTCGTTTAGCAGTTGTAAAAAATTTAAGTTACCATTTTTACTTTGAGTGTCACAATTATGTCACTCTGATAGTTTTCACCAATTCAAAATTGACATTTTGTTTTTCTTTTTCAACTACTTTGCTGATCAGACCACAAAATTCAGTATTAATTTTTCCATTATATTTGAAACTTGGTCAATTGTCATTTTCTTTGGGTAATCAGTAATGAGCAATGACTGAAACCTGTGACTAAAGTGATGCATGAAGAAGACAACAAACAGACAGACATTACAAATTGTAAGGTCTTAAACTGTAAGATCACAGTGTTTTGCTGTATGAATTTGAAGGTATTCACATAATATAAAATACAAGGTTATTCACAACAGATGCTGCTAAGATCAGCAGCAAGGGGGGGGGGGAGAGAGAGAAATAGGGAAAAACATTAATGCCACAAAATGTGTGACAAAACTGGAAGTAATTATCTGTTAAAAAAATTTTCTCAATTGATTGAAAGTGGTCATGTTTGTGGAGGGGAGGGAGGGACTTTTTTTTACAATTATCATACAAAAACTATGATCAGAGAGAAGGGTACAAACCTTTACATGTAGAAACCAATAAGGAATGGTTTGTCACATGGTTATTGAGTTGGTAATGGATTTGATTACTTCTTTTATTTTGATATATTTCATAGTCCAGTAAATAAAAAGGAACACAAAAAAGTCTCACTGCAGAAAACATATGATGGATAAGACACTGAAGTTGTGAGGATATTTGACTGGGGGTGTTGGATCACAAACAAACAACTGCAGTTCTAAAGGAGGCCAGGCTAAAACTGCCAGGCCAGTTCCACAAAATATTCAAGACCGAATTTGGTCTGTACTACTGTTCAGAACAAACTTGTCATAGTCTGCTAAAATGGAGGTTATTACTGATCCAAAATAGTGTCCATTTCTTTCTCAGTATAAAACAGGTGAAATATTTGATCACACTGGACAATTACTGCAATCAATCTCGAGACAAACAGACTAAGATTTGGGTCTTAAAACGTTAGACCAATTTTGAGTCTAAATTCCCCTGTGAAAACATGCAATGAACACAGATATTCAAAACATGATGACAGGACCTTTAATAAAATGACTGGATCCTGTTTATTGTGGATAACATACCTGAACAGCTTAGAGTCATCACTGTAAGTAGAGTTCACAGTAAACATTATCAGAAATTGTTTTGGGGGTTTACTTCTCAGACAAGTAGGGGCAAAGGGGAAAGAAGAAAGGGTTTGATCAAATTCTTTTTGAAGTGCATCTTCACAAAGAAGTTCGTGTTGTTTTGCAATCTTAGCTAAGCCCTATTTTCTTTTGTGAAACTGGGACAAGGCAGAGAGAGAGAGACTCTTTTCTTTCAATGTTTACACATAATCTTACTTCCTGTTACGTATTCATCTTACCTCACTGGAGCAGCATTCCTGAAAACATTGCTCTTTTAGTTTCAACTCTTAATACATACAAAGATCTCAGCAGACACAAGGCTTTGGGGTTATTGTTAATAGAATAAAAGTAATTCAGTAGAGTGGGTAACTGTGTTACGTGGGACTCTGTATATAATAAAACTGACTACTATCTACATAAATAACAGAGTAAGTGAGAGACATGTATCTTGAAGAAATATCTCCAAAACAAGAACACATTCTAGAAATAAGAAGAGATTCAAAAGATTGAACAAGAATATATATCATTTGTCTGAAAATTAGTGTGTTGCAAAGCTAATTAAGTATTCATAAACTTAAAATAAAATACATAATCCAAAAAATGATAAAAGTAACACTATCAACCTCATCATAACTGAGGCTTCAGATTCTTTTCATGTTATGCCATGACCTAAGATTACCTTGACTTCAATCTTTTGACCTTGACCTTACCTTGCTTCACTAAGGCTTTTGATCATGTCCTGAGCCATCTTTTTCCTCCAATTCTCGTCTACTCTTGGTGGTGTCTTCCAGGGCATGGACTGAATGAGCTGAAGAAATAACAAGGCAGCAAAGCTGTCAAATGTACAGGCAAAAAGCAGAAAACAAAGAAAAATAAACAAGGCAGCAAAGCTGTCAAATGTACAGACAAAAAGCTGAAAATAATGCACAAAATAGGCTGCTGTCAATTCTGATACAAAAATACATTATGCTTAACTGCAAATTCAACATCAAAATTTAAATNTCCTACTTTGTATAGAAAAACTCCAGCGCCAGATCATTCCAGTGTTTCTCGTCAGGTGGCACCACTGACTTGATGGCACAGTTGTGGATTCCGGCCCAGTTCTCGCAGGAGTACACCACACCATACTGACCTCGGCCAATCTCACGACCTAGCTGAGGCATGCCTGGAATGATAGGATGTGGATATTGTCACGCTTATATATAATATTTAACGAGAAAGACTCCAAGACTCATGTTTGGGGTTCTAAATGGCCATCATATCAATATAGGTACACTTTTATTATCATCTGATTTGCCAATATTACACAACCATAAATAAACTGATCATGACGTAATGAACATGACAGATATGAAGTAGAGATGTTAAAAAGATGTGAAAACTTTCATGTCTGTCATCATGTATATCATAATTGCATGTTCCTACAGACATTACCCAAAGATTAATGTTTTGAAACATTCTGGATTTGTTAGTCTGAGTTTCAAATATCCATATGTGCCAGCTTATCATACATTCTTGTCAGCAGAATCTAACTGATGTTTTAAAATTATCTATGTTACAAGGTTCTTATAACTTCCTCACATGGCTTTCTTTGTAACCACAAAATCTAGATGACTAAATCTTTGTTTCTGATTAGTGCTGATAAGATGCGGCTCTGAAGATTTGAAAATGAAGAAGCTGCATGACTCTCACGTAACCTGAAGCTAAGGATAGTATGCACACCTGCCTTAAACTCACCAAATGAGATAAAATCCTTCATTGATATACTTTCAAGGGCTAGTTTAGCAACTTTTGGAGCATGGATCTTCCTCACTTTCAGTCGCTGTTCCTCCGTCTTCTCCAGTCTCCCAGAATGCTTTGCTTCAAGCTGTTTAAGGGCAGCAGAGAACTGCTCGTGGGAGTTCTTGAGCCGCTCCTTGAATTGTGCACAGATGCTTTTGGCAAGTCTGAAATTAAGTAAATTTTATTTCATGTTAATAAGTGCCATAAAAATAAAACATTCATATAAAATTATAAATGTTCATAATAAGATCACAACATGTTACTTGTTGGTTTAGCAGTTGTAAAAAATTTAGGTAAGGGCCCCTTTACACTGGACGGCGTCCTTTCTGTGTCCAGCAGTACGGCCCCATTTGAGAGTTAAAAATTTTTAATACTTTACGTGCCGACAACTGGCCGATCATTGAGCATTCATTCTGATACAAAATCGATGCTCTTGCCTCCTTATTTAGACCACAGCGATGCCAAATTTCATGGTCGCAGAAAGGACGTAGAGAGGACACCGTCCAGTGTAAAGGGGGTATAACTATATTTGCTTTGAGTGTCACAATTATGTCACTCTGATAGTTTTCATCAATTTAAAATTGACATTTTGTTTCCTTTTTCAACTACTTTGCTGATCAGACAACAAAATTCAGTATTAATCTTCCTATATTTGAAACTAAACTTTTCTTGGAGTAATCATGCCTTTTGATAAATATGAGCAATGACTGAAACCTGTGATTGAAGTGATGCATGACAAAGACAACAAATAGACAGACATTACAAATTGTAAGGTCTAGAACTGTAAGATCACAGTGTCTTCCTATTATATGGCTTTGAAGGAGTTCACATAATACAAAATATGTCAAACAGGGTAATTCACAACAGATGCTACCAAGATCAGCAGCAAAGGGGGGGGGGGGGGGAGGAGGAGAGAAATAGGGAAAAACATTAACGCCAAAAAATGTCACCCTGAGCTTCCGAGATAACTTGACACAAACCTCTTCACTATAGCCTATCTTCATCGTGTCAAGTTACCTCTGACCACATTCGATTGCTCCCGCCGCCCGCCAATCAAATTTAAATCCCGCACTCAATGACTCATTGAACTATCTAGCCAATGAACGCGATCGAGTCAAAGCGCGCTTTGTTCAAATCCGGACCAATCAAAGATAAGGCTGAATATCAGGGACTTGCCGTAACCTGTGGGCAGCACGCAAAATACATCATCCCTCAGTAGATAATGATGCAGGGCCTCAAACTGCTCTGGTTTTAATTCTGATATACTCATATTTTGCAAAGAATCAAGAGATAACTTAACACATTATTTTATGTAGTCACTCGTAGGAGACGCCATGCTTTCTTTGTGTACGGTTATGCACTCGGAACTACTCTGATGTCTCCGCACTCGACAATAACTTTGTTGTTAGTATGGAGCTTGCGGAATCAGCCGAGGATTACCGATTGACGGTCAACCAATCAGCGTTTTCACCAAACTTTGGTGAAAAATTTTGAAACTTGGATTCGATTGGCTTATATAAACTAGGTCAAACTATTTTCGTCAGAGGTAACTTGACACGATGAAGATAGGCTATAGTGAAGAGGTAAGTGTCAAGTTATCTCTGAAGCTCAGGGTGAAAAATGTGTGACAAAACTGGAAAATAATTATCTGTTAAAAATTTTTCTCAATTGATTGAAGGTGGTCATGTGTTTGTGGAGGGGAGGGAGGGACTTTTTTTTACAATTATCATACAAAAAATTTGATCAGAGAGAAGGGTATAAACTTTGAAATGTAGAAACCAATAAGGAATGGTTTGTCACATGGCTTTTGAATTGGTAATGGATTTGATTACTTCTTAATTTGATATATTTCATAGTCCAGGAAATACAAAGGAACACAAAAAAGTCTTACTTCAGAAAACATATGATGGATAAGAAACTGAAGTTGTGTTTATTTGACTGCGGGTGATGGATCACAAACAAATAACTGTATTTATATAGGTTGCCAGGCTAAGACTGCCAGGGCCAGTTCCACAAAAAATTAAAAGACCGAATTTGGTCTGTACTACTATTCAGAACAAACCTGTCATAGTCCGCTAAAATGGATGTTACTACTGATCCAAAACAGTGTCCATTTCTTTCTCAGTATGAAACAGGTGAAATATTTGATCACACTGGACAATTACTGCAATCAATCTTGAGACAAATAGACTAAGATTTTGGTCTAAAACGTTAGACCAATTTTGAGTCTAAATTCCCCTGTGAAAACATGCAATGAACACAGATATTCAAAACATGATGACAGGACCTTTAATAAAATGACTGGGTCCTGTTTATTGTGGATAACATACCTGAACAGCTTTGAGTCATCACTGTAAGTAGATTTCACAGTAAACATTATCAGAAATTGTTTTGGGGGTTTACTTCTCAGACAAGTAGGGGGGAAGGGGAAAGAAGAAAGGGTTTGATCAAATTCTTTTTGAAGTGCATCTTCACAAAGAAGTTCGTGTTGTTTTGCAATCTTAGCTAAGCCCTATATTCTTTTGTGAAACTGGGACAAGGCAGAGAGAGAGAGAGACTCTTTTCTTTCAATGTTTACACATAATCTCACTTCCTGTTACGTATTCATCTTACCTCACTGGAGCAGCATTCCTGAAAACATTGCTCTTTTAGTTTCAACTCTTAATACATACAAAGATCTCAGCAGACACAAGGCTTTGGGGTTATTGTTAATAGAATAAAAGTAATTCAGTAGAGTGGGTAACTGTGTTACGTGGGACTCTGTATATAATAAAACTGACTACTATCTACATAAATAACAGAGTAAGTGAGAGACATGTATCTTGAAGAAATATCTCCAAAACAAGAACACATTCTAGAAATAAGAAGAGATTTAAAAGATTGAACAAGAATATATATCATTTGTCTGAAAATTAGAGTGTTGCAAAGCTAATTAAGTATTCATAAACTTAAAATAAAATACATAATCCAAAAAATGATAAAAGTAACACTATCAACCTCATCATAACTGAGGCTTCAGATTCTTTTCATATTATGCCTCGACCTAGGATTACCTTGACCTCAATCTTTTGACCTTGACCTTACCTTGCTTCACTAAGGCTTTTGATCATGTCCTGAGCCATCTTTTTCCTCCAATTCTCGTCTACTCTTGGTGGTGTCTTCCAGGGCATGGACTGAATGAGCTGAAGAAATAACAAGGCAGCAAAGCTGTCAAATGTACAGGCAAAAAGCAGAAAACAAAGAAAAATAAAAAAGAATGCTCAACAGTTTCAATTGCCCGTAGTTATGTTTACCCTAAGTTTTGTGCCAGCTATTACACAGGTGATTTTGTCAATTCAAATCGTCCACAACCTAAATAGGCTCTATCCTTAAACTTGACTATCTTTTTTTCTCTAATTCTTATTCTACTTTTCATTTTTTTTTTAATTTGTAACTTAAAATGAACTTGGTTTAGGGCAGTTGTATTGTATTGGTCAAGAAAACTAGTATGTTCAATTTCTATTTTTCAATTTTTGGTCACAAATGTTCAAGGGTTCAAAGAATAAATCAATCTTGACATATCGTTCCATTTACTGCAAGCTATCCAACCTGTTTCATCTTCTCTAGAAGTATTCTGACAAAGGAGGAGCTGGTTCTGATTGTGATTTCCACCTGGTAGGCTGCATTGATGATCTGAAGAATAAATCATGAGGAATAATAACAGATCTAATCTGCATGTACATATGAAGGCAGTATCTTCCTCTCTGTGTGTGTGTGTGTGTGTGTGTGTGTGTGTGTGTGCGTGTGCGTGTGCATGTGCACCCTACAAATCAATACAATACAATATACCAGTGGTCTATATAAATAACATGAAAGGGGCAGACCTCAACTTGTCTAAGCATGACATGAACAACCAACATACTGCACATCTCTGTAAGCAAGCACTCTACATTGACACTGGGACGACAGTAATAATTCATAAGATCTCAACATCCACTTTTAAACCACAATATTACTCTAATATGGTATATGAAATATTATGCTGATTATCTAACAGGAAAGACATTGTGAATATCTTGGACCAATACTTTTATATATTTATGAGGACTGCTTATTCTATGAACTTATTTTGAATATAAGTTCAAACCAATTTTCTAGTGATAGCTCTGTTGGGTTATTCTGTGTGCCTGCATGTCTAGTTATTATTGCATATTTTACCTGCTTGAGTGCCTCTGTTGTTGAAGCATGTTCATTATTGTCCCTGTCAGCCTTCTCTAAACTCTCCAAGCACCTGGTGAGTGTCCCTGAAATAATTATATATATATATATATATACATTTTTCTCATTTTGAATGCAAAACTGTGTGGCAAATGTTTGGAATGGAATCACTTGCTTTAATTTATTTTGTGGTTAAAACAAAACTTTATCTGACCATAAAACCCACTACACAACTGTGACTTTAAGTAGATATATTTTATATGGGTAAAAAAAATCATTTATTTGCAAAGAGACTACACCCATTTTTCATCTATGACACAAGATGCATCATCATAAAAACATGTTTGGTTTAATTCAGAAACAATTCATATTTTTATCACCATCACACAAGAGACAATTAAAAACCAAATTCACCAAGTATGTTTCACTCTGCCCAAATAATCTTCACATAATCACTCTATGATACTTAAATTGTCTAAATATTTCAAACATGGAACATGGTGACAGTTAAGGCCAAGCACGGATTCTATAATCTATGGCTTTGGCATCCTGTTGGCCATCATAGGACTTCTGATGACAGGCACGTAACTCCCTGTAGATTTGTATCATGAGACTTATGATTTATTACATACGACCTGCATGTACAGAGTACAATAATGTCCTCTACACACCAAGACTATATTCACAACCAAGTATAGAGTACAATAATGTCCTCTACACACCAAGGCTGTATTCACAACCAAGTATAGAGTACAATAATGTCCTCTACACACCAAGGCTGCATTCACAACCATGTATAGAGTACAATAATGTCCTCTACACACCAAGACTGTATTCACAACCAAGTATAGAGTACAATAATGTCCTCTACACACCAAAGCTGTATTCACAACCAAGTATAGAGTACAATAATGTCCTCTACACACCAAGGCTGTATTCACAACCATGTATAGAGTACAATAATGTCCTCTTCACACCAAGGCTACATTTACAACCAAGTTAATCCAAGGACTAACTAGTCCATGGATCAAATATGGCGTGCACTTGACAATGGATTCCCACCTCCAATGCACGCCGTCCAGCAGGAGAAGAGCAATAAAATCTTGCCATGCTTTTAGGTGGATCACGCCATATTTGATCCAGCGACTACTAAGTCCGCAGATCAACTGGTTCTGAATGTGCCTCAAGTGGTGCACTAAACTGGATCAGTCCATTTTAGAGAGATTGGCAATTAACTTAATGGCCTGGCTATTAGGGTAAAAGTCACCTAAACTAAATGTAATAGGCAGCTCTTTGAAAACATACACCACGTAAAATATATGTTGAGTTTATTGCACGTCAGTTTTGCCCCTAGTTAACAAGTGTCTTACACAGGTAAGTGTCAGGGAAGAGTTCAATTTAGGGTGGAGGGAGGTGAAAAAATGTTTGCTGATGTTGGGCCACCTTGGCTGCCACTCACCAGCCAGCCTCTTACCAAGGTTGTTCATCAGTCACCATGATCAAAACAGCACCAGTTCTAACACAACAGTGGCAAAGGACCCAACCACTTCGTAGTGGACAGCCCATTGAAGACAACAAAATAAATGGCAGAACAAAAATAAAACAGTAGAAAAATGACAAAAGAGCAAATGTGTTAAGAGACACAAGGCCTAAGCTATACCTGTATAACTGTCTCGTAGTATGTCCACAGATTCTACCAGTTTGCCCGCGATGGCGTTATTCAGGGCTCCTAGCAGCAGCTCTTCTACCTGCCCCGTGCAGATTTTCAGGTCCCGCGCTGTACGAATCTCTGCGGAATCACTGATGTCTACCCCTGAATATATACACACATGTAAATATATATTGAATAAATAAATAAATAAATAAATAAATAAACATTTCTTTTATGTAATTAATTGCATATATTAAATGTACTGATTCATTAGTATTTCATAAGTCAATGCATACATAAATCAATGTAATTCAATTCAAGAAATAAAATTCCTCTAGCTGCAGATTAGATGACACAGCAAATGCTTCTGGAGGCTAAAAGAGCGACTCAAAAATCTGTAACCCTCAAGCTGATTTCAAAGTTATACAATTCCTAAACTGCTATCGTTAGAGAAATCAAAGACCACGAGGCCAAATACGCTCAGCTTTCTCTTAGACTACAGATTTATCTACAAGGCCTTATGCTTTATTTCCCATGGGGCAGTAATAGATAAGATTGAGGGAGATTTCAAAACGGTCGTGTGACAGGGTGACTAACCTGTGATTGTGCACCCATTGACCCCAAGGTCAAGAATTTCTATGAGAACAACACACTATAATATAAATGTATTGGTCCATGTAGTTAATGAAAAGTAGCAACAACTTTTTTGTTTTAAAAGTTATGTAAAACCCATTTAATTAGACCATTCCTGATTTAACTTGGATCCAAGTAGATTAAAATTAATGTCTAAAAGTTCAGACCAATTTCAGTTCAAAAGTTCTTTAGGGCAGTAGGCTCAAGGTCAAGGTCAAACCTAAGATGCCCAGCATTGATGGTGCAACATTTTCTGAGCTCTTGTCTGCATACAATATATATCACCAGCTGCTGAAGATCCTACACATTGCCTTCAGCAAGGGCAATACTGCCATTTAGTGAAAAAGAAAGTCTGAAAATATGGCCTAATGTCCAAACCTTACTCCTCCTCCCCCTCCCTCTTCTCTACATACACACACATTTTTATTGCACACTTGCATGGACCTCAAGAATGACAGCAGAAATCTGCCAAAAGTTGAAAAAATCTCTTCCCTGCTATACACTACTTTATTTGAAATATGCCACAGTGCACTTTTTTGCTACTACCTCAGATTGAGTGAAAGTTGGTAATTTGGATAAAACTGATAAAATAAGTCAGAGGTTCAGTGCCATAGCATTGTCTGGCCTAGATATCACATGTCATATATCTATATATATATATATAAACAGTATCTGAATAATATCTCAGCTGAGAGTAAACAGTTGACAGTGTAAATAAGTAAACATACCGAGTCTATAGCTGACTGAAGGTAATACAGGTACTGTCATAGAGACAGCACTGCTTATAAAATCTACAGAGTACACCAAGAGTTCAGACCAATGTCATGGGAAAATGGTAATGAAATATGGTATAAAAATAAAATAAAGAAATGTTTTTAAAATATAAGGAGACCTGGATTCAGCTGAAACTGTACTGATGTATTTCCCTCCTGATAAACTGTTTATCCTGAAAATTTCAGCAAAATTTGCAATAAAACATTTGAGGTACCTTGGCCACTTACAAACAAACAAGCAGACACTGATGACAATATAACCTCCTTCATATCAATTGGCAGAGGAAATTACAACAACCTTTTAAAACCAGACAGTCAAAATATATTGGCCCAATACATGTTGAGACTGTCTGTGTTTGGCAGTTAATTTCCTATTCAGGCTAGAGTCAGCAAGGAAGGGATGATGCTTATTGATTTCAACAAGAATGCAAAACCAACTGAAGGATGTTCAACCCAAATGTCCAAATCAACTTAGAAAAATCCACTCTAAAGTCAACTGAGACAAAGTTCTTTTTTGGTACCTGTGAACTTCTGGGAACAGTTTCATCACCCTTATAGAAATTTCCTATAAGACCAGATAGAATTCCTATATGATCCTACAGACTCCTGTACAGTCCCACAGGAATCCTATAGAAGATTTCAGTGAGGGCAACTGGGACAACAGGTTTTTCCTGAGGAAAGCAGCCATTTTCACCACTGTCAACACAGAAATATCAGAGACAAAAAATAGGTATCCATTGTTTAGGAAACACTACCTACAGAACACCTGACATGAGGATAAAACTTTTATCTACAATGAATAGTGTCATCTATAAGATGCCCCTATTCATTGTTGATAAAGCTGGGTCCAGAAAGTTCAATCTTTCAACAGGCAGGTTAACTGACACTGTTTTATTGTTCTTAAAATCTGCATGAAATCAATGTTTGAAAATGCCTCCAAACCTCCACAGCAACATCTGTGATTCAAACTCTAAGGTCAAAAGACAATGTTCATATGAATCAGTGGTGTAATCTGGTTCACAAAACTCCATCTTGAATCAGTATAGAGGTGATAGAATTCGAACTAGAAGGCCAAAATACAATGGTTAATTATCTGTAATTGTGTGTCTATGTTTGACCCTGTGCCTTACCAACAGTTCTGACCATGTGTATTGACGTGCTAGCTCAATTCAACATCATATTCAAAACATAGAGATCAAATCCATGCCTGTCAGAATCTGAAATTTGATTCTCGCAGAAAGTATTATCCAAGATATGTTCTGGCACCTTGCTTAAGTGCACAGTCAAAAGACAACAGTTAAATAACTGTTATTATAGAGCTTGGGCACTCTATTTTACACCAGAAAAGAGACAAAAAACAGGCTGAATGTAGTTTTCTAACCCTCCTTCATTACAGCCCATTCAGGACCTTTATGTCAAACTCATCAGGTCTAAAATGTTCATTATCACTGTGTGAATTCAATTTGATAGTTGAGCATGTTAAAAGACACCCAACACACCCTAGCTTATATAGCAAGGACATAGCAATATCAGTACCTATGAAATCGTATTCTGCAGCTTTCGCTACCAATTTTTCCTTCATGTCCTGAACTGTCTCTGCGATGATCGTCTTTATCTCGTCCTGCTTCTTCATGGCAATGTCCATAAGTGAGTTGTATAACTCACACTCCTTTTCACGCGCAAACTCCAATCTGCGCGGCGTCACCATCATGTCTCTCTGCATGTCAAACGCCGTCATGATAATCATTTTCAAGCAGCGTCCATGTATTTGGTTCATCACCCCGGCAACGGCCACTAACATCTGCCGTAGTACACGCTGAGTGTATTGCACTAACGAAGGCGTAAACTGATCAAAGTTCTCCAACAATTCGCTCTCCATGATAACGTGCTCTCCTGAGCCACTAGATGTGGACGAGCTCAGGGTTTGGAGCACCTGTTCTGTGGATGTTGGAAGCATACTAAGGAAACCTATATCACAAAGCTGCTGGAAAAGATTCAGTCCTATCTTGTATTCAGCAGAGTTTCTCTTGGAATTACGTTTACTGTTACTGTTGCGATAATCATTGGTTGGGCCGACGCCATTTACCCTACTTGGTCCATCCGTCAGGTCCAGGGGGAGCGGAGGTGGTACCCGGACAAAAAATACAGGCAGTTCCGGTTCTGCTTCATGCAATTCCTTCAGCTCTTCTAGATCCTGAAAACAAAGAACATTTTCATTATAAAATACTAATGCTAATTTACATTCAATGAAGAAATCTTCATTGCCGTTCACACTGAGTTTCTATGGACAATGTCAAAGCCATATGCTTCAGCTCATACATTGCAGTTGCACTCAATTGCACTCAGCAAGAATTCCCACCAGGTTGGATCCATCTACCTTCATTGTGAACTCATCCATATTTGCTTAATGCCAGTGGAAACAACCACTTCCTCTTCTTAAAGAAAATATATTTCAAATCAGTTCTGTCATTACTTGCAAGTTAATGATTGACACAAATGTATTACAATGACCCAGACAACTTGTGTCATCTGTGAGACAAGTATGGTCCATAAACTCACTAAACAAAATGACAGTGATATCTTATATCAACTCAACTGAAGTTCTTGTTCACTAGGAGTTTCTTTGGACTTGTAAGTAACAAATACTGTAAGAGTAACTGGAGCTACAGGACTGAAATCCTTGCCAGTGTTTTTCATTGGCAAGTGATCTTATAGCTTCAATAAATTCATAACTGGGAAAAAGTGACTTTTTGAGATGGGTCATTTTGGACTAGTTTATAAAGTGTGTGGTTTGCCTGGTTACAAACAAGGCACTTAACACAGCTATCCTGTCAATCTGATTGCAGACCCCTTGGAGTTGGATCCATCTAGGTAGAGAGATAATTTCATAGGGAATGAGCCCTTAGGTATGACATATACAAAAGTGTGACAGTGCTCTCAGGGGAAAACACAACGGCTACCTCCCCCATGCTCCATACCGCAAGAGGCACATCAAATAACAAAACAATAAATAAAATTCTGTGATGTACCCCTATTCACAACTCATAAGGATTATCACACAGTATCTTTAAAACATAGGTTTCCTATCCCTGAAATATGACGTGTTATCTTCCCCATTACATGACTTCTAACTTTAGGCTATCAGTGGCCGCTATCTCTCCTATATCACAGTGTATGCCACGCACACCACCAGATAACACACTGCTTCTGGCACACTGTTCACAACTCTACACCCGCTCCTGGCTATCAGAACTGTTCTAAATTAATCACTATCATTATTACTCAATTATTAACATGTTAGTATTAATCATAGTAGCAGTTCATATCTAAAACTGTATAATTATAGGTATAACATTCACGGAACTTCCAACATGTCGTTTTCATGTTTGTAATAAGTTTACATGGAAAATTGCAGTTGCAGTCATATTATGAGGACATCTTAATTTCAGATTATACATGCTAATGAAACATTACATGTCTTTTAGAAATGATGTCCAGCTGATAATCTGCATATGAGAGCATTCACAACACAGTTAATCTGCAGACCAACTAGTCCTCGCATCAAATATATGGCACGTACTTGACAATGGATTTCCCATCTCCCACGCACACCCTCCCAGCAGCTCGGCATGTTTTCAAGTGGGTGGCGCCATATTTGATCCGTGGATCTGTTAGTCCTTGGATCAACTTGTTCTGAATGGTCCCTATGTATGTGCATATGCAAATGCCTGTGCATGTTTATATGTCTGAACATGTGTATGCTAATATGTGTGTGTATCTACCTTCTCTGTCAGCTGATCAGCACCAATAGCATACATCACAATAGGTAAGACATCTTCCTTGTACAAGGCCACCATTTCACTGAGAGAGGCTGAACAGTTGGTCGGGGATAAAATCACCTGAACGTCATCCTTCAGCACGTTATGTTTGAGGTTCACCTCTAAGCAAGGCAGAGTTCCCACCGGTTCCCTGGCCTCAGAATCACGCAGTACTAAATCCTGACTGGGGATTGTTCGCCATGAATGATAATTGTCAGTTAAATTATCTACAAGTTCGTAACTCCCTGGTATCGATCGACTGATAGTTCTTTGTTCACCGTATTTGAATCGTGCCATCCGCCATTTTGTGTCAAAGTCTTCATCGTCAATAGGAGGCAGCACTGTTTGGTTAAATACTTCATTAACTACGCTAGCTTTTGCGTAGCAAGTTTGGCCAAGGATGATAAAACATGGCGGGTCACTTAAAACGTGCTCCAATTCCCCGCGTTCCTCAGCAAGGATCTCGGCAACAACGGTTTGTTCTAAAAACATAAGAAAATCATTTTAAAAGACCTTTCAGAATATCATTGTATAACTTCAACCTTGACTTACATACAAGTACAAATCTATTAAATTCTGTATAAAAAACTCTCTGCTATAATTTATTTATGCTTTTACCATGACACAAATAGCATCTAAATTGTGGTACAATTTTGTTGACCAGTACCCACATTAAATTTCTTATCAAAAATTTTAAGTTGGGTGGGAGGCGGCGAGTAGGGCTAGATGAGGTGTCATTTTCCCCTCAATATCATAATAATAATTATTATCATTATAATAATATTTATTTACAGTGTAAAATCCATTTACAATGCTCATTAGACTTTACAAGGGTAAATTAACAGAATGACATGAATAAAATCAATCCATAAATAAACAGCTAAAATATTAAGGTAATAAACAGTTCATTGGAACACAATGGAAAAGAGACAGACATAAATCTCCCCCAGAGATGTCCACCTACACCAGGTTGTAGTGATCACTATCTTTGTCACATATCTCTGCCACATGTTGACTGGCTGACTAAGTGACCCATGATTGGAACTTACCCTGTGCCACTTTTATATCATAAATAAACAAAGGACATATACATTTGGAGTGTACAGAAGTCAATGCAAACACAGTCTAGGCAAACATAGAACAGATTTTTTTTCTCAGGTATCATCATCTTCTAAATATCAGATAAAAATTTACCTATCAAAAACAAATTACAAATATCTTTTCTTGTCTAACCAGTTCCGCATGGGGAAAGTGTTCTAAGAGAATACCAAGAGTACAGTTCTAAACAAATATAACTTCATTGAACTATAAAAATCCCTAAAAAGTCTTTCATATGGGAATCACTTGGAAATACTTAACAACATTAATCAGTGTTTGTTGCTGGATAACATGGAAATATGTTCTTACTTCCTCCATCAAACGTGACCGAGTTTATTTCTTAGCGGAGAAAATATCCCTAAAATTTTGTCATAAATTTTGGTTGAATTTTCAGGATAGAAAGAAGGTGATTACAATCACAGCTGAGCCCAGCTCTCCTTATCAGGGTGTTTTCATGCCAACAAAATCAGCAGCAGCAATAATAATAATAATAATAATAATAATAATAATAATAATAATAAATACATTATATGCTTAAACAGTACCTCAACACTATATACTTAGGCTTGCTATCCAACAAATTTCGTCTTTTTTTATTATTATCTTAACCTGTGTAATTTCTTACTTTCAACTTTTTGTTTTCCTGTGTTATTGTGCAGTCAAAATAAATCACTTTGTTACCCTCTATTTAAACAGTCCAAAACCCACAGTATGACAAATATGATTTGCAAGTTCTTATTCTGGATAAAATTAGTCACCGCTATGCAAAACTGACAGCTTTCTTTTTTATTTTTTCCTTCTTTATTTTTCATTATTTTGACAATGAAAACAAGACTGACTGTCAAGAATGAAAGCATGAAATGAAACTTCCTGTTTCAAGTTGTTTTGAAAAGTTTTATGCATGGCAGATGCAACTTGCACTTTTAGTTTACTTTCTTTTCTTTTTTTTTCTCTTAAATTGTGAAAAAAAACTGGGTCAAACTTTTCTATTTCCTGCTTGATGAATCATAAAATATTGTACTTGACCCTCTCTGACGCATGAAAAAAAATCTACTTTGACTTGCACAGTCTTTTAAATCCAAATCTATGCTCCAGTCCGATTTGCTCTCAATATAAGACGGCTTCAACACTAATTTTTCTGACATGGAACAACAACCGATTTCTGTCAACAAAACAAGAGTCACCACAAACACAGTCAACATTGCCTGGTCTTTTTATCACGGGACTTTGACAGTTTCCGTTCTTACCTTGGTCGAAGTTCCCACACGTATTGATGTCTTTAAACATACTTTCCGTCTCTGACAGCACACCCCTGAGCCTGTGGGCGTTTTTCACGAAGTTGTGCACTTCGTGCGCCAAACTCTGTTGATGCACAGCCATTTCGATTCCTTCTCTACATTGCCAGTGACCGAGAACCGGAAGTTTCGGAAAAGAGCAGACACCTCCGAGGCCACTTCCTAGAGATGTTGCGATTGGTTAATTTAGGGTAATATAAAATTACGCCCTTCAAATTGCACTTTGTGCAACAAATATGCTTATTTGATAGAATTTCAAAATAATTTGAATAGAAATCGCCTTATCTTTTGTTAATTTCCTAGCATTCGTTTTCTTCTGAGAAAGAATGAAGGTATGTTGTATATATATAGTTGTATTTTATTCCCGACTCTGATCTCCGTTACTTGCGTGTCTTGTGTCAATATCGTTGAGAGGAAGGAAGAAGATGGGAGCTTTTGCTGTTCATTTAAATCTGTGCCATGTTATTGAGCAAAAATGTGAGTATGTGTGATGTAAAGTTTGAGAAAAGGTGATTGTGTAACAAGAAATTATATATGTAAGACGAAAAAGGTGCAATTTACCTTTGGCTGCCCGACACGTTTATATCTCCCATTGCAGTTGTACCCATAGCATCAATCCAAAAGTTCCACCTAAAATGCGTTATACAGCGGAATACAGGGCAATACACTAGCAAAAAGTAATCCGGTTGCAAATAAACACAGGAAATTGTCATTCCCAAGGAAATAGGGTGGTATGAAAGCAAAATAATGCTAGGTAATAAATATCATAGTTATTCAATTGATACAACTTAACAAATTGGTGCTATTTGTTTGTCGGGTCTTCCACCATATTGCCAGGCAGAGCCACCCACCGACTTAGCAGACAACCCAGAAATAAGCAAGTCTTTCTGATTTATTCAGTTGCACAATGTCAAATGTGCTATCCCCATGCACTGTGAGCAGAGACTCAGTGTATAGATCAACCCTGGCAAATTAGTGATGAACTACTCTATGTATATGCTTATATTTAACTATTTATTTAATTATGACAGACATTTGGACTGACAGTAGTGAAAAATTTGCCAGACCAAATGGATTTTTTTCGGACCGAAAATTACCCTATTCGTTTGAGACGATACTACCAGTACGATTAGGTACCTTACTTTGTTTGTGAATGTGATAGGTTTAAAATGGAAGGGTAAAAACGCTTTGTGTTTTATATAATTTTATTAGGGAAGTACATGTATGTCAAATGATGAGTCGTAATTTAAAAGTGTGGCTCTTAAAACTCTTGTCAATAAAGAATCTGAATCTGTACTGTTTGTCATAGTGGCACTATTTGTTTGGGGTGGTAGCATTAGTCCGAAGGTTCATTGGTCCGAATGTTCTCTATGGAACCTTTGGACCAATTAACCCTTGATTAAAAAAAACGATGAAGATGTTACTATTTTTTGGACCAATGAACCTTTTGAGTCGCCCCACCTGGTTACTACTAGTACTACCATCATTTAGACAGATGGTTCATCAGTTTTACTTTCTTTTTAACTAAGTAGCCCTCCACTGCTTTGGAAAGAAGTTGGTTTAATGTATATGCACATTTTTGACATTTATTAAATTTTTTTGGAAGGCAAAGATGCATTTATTTCTGACGTAAATCCAGATCATCCTGTAGATTTTTTTAGTACTTTGTAGCACTTTTCAGCTCACCAGGCAGTTATGTTATGTACGAGACTTTAGAAAGTCAGCATTTTGGTTCAAATTACTGGAAATTTACCATTATACGTCATAGGCTTTATTTTAACTCAGGCAGATTCTTTATCTGCACAGACCTTGTTCTTTAAGGTTCATAGCGCAGTTGTTCAAATTTCAAATATTTCCTTGTATACTCAGGCAGATAAGAAAATGGGGTATTAGGATTAGGAATTCTTTTGTGCCTAAACTTCATATGTCCTTATCTTTCAGTAAACATATCATGAAGTGAAGAAGACAAAACCAGCAGCCATGTTTTCCCTCAGGCGTGCGATAATACGAAACTTTGGGGGTAGGTTGAATTGAATAGAAAAAAACACACACTTCAGTGCTAACACAATTGATAGCCTAAAGTGGTTGAACTGAATTGTAAAAATAAGCGTAATAAGCTACAATTATGGTAAGAAATATAGTGTTCACTAAGTCCAAAGTTACTTCCTGATAACCTGTCTTTCAATGGTTGTGACCAATGTATTATGTTCAACTAAAAAAAAGTCTATACAGGTATTTGTAATAAATGCTAAGATGTCTGACAGACACTGAAGCATGGACGTTATATTTTAGTATATCGTTTCATATCATTTTGTATCACATTATATTATATTATATTATATTATATTATATTATATTATATTATATTATATTATATACAGGATGGAAGTATTTTATCATGTGGATCGTGGCGCTCTCAGTGGCTATCTACCTCATTGACAGCTATTTGATGCCAAGCAGACCCGTCTCCAAGCTACTGAAAGGTAAGATGGCTTAATTGGTCATTATATGTATTTTTATGTACAGACACAGATGTGTCTGTACATATAGCCATCATCTGCGTCTGTCGTNCACTGAATAGTTTGTAGTTTTTTGTTTTTTAGTTCTTGGCAAGTGTCTGATTAGTTTTGTGTTACAAATGTTAGAAAAACAAAGTCCACATAATGGTATTTGAATAGGTTTCAAACATGGGAAATTAGAAAGTATTATTTTGCAGCTGTTTGACCTTTTTCACAAATCTTGTTTTCTCAGGAGACTTTTCCTGGTTGTATTTTGAATACAGCTGGTAAATTCAATAAAAGACCAAGGAAACAAAAGTGAATTAATCAATAATGAATTTTGCTTAGTAAAAAATTCCCAGAAGTCCCATTTTGTCCAGTTCTTTAGAACAGCAACACTAGCAGAATTTGAGACGCTTCTTATTTTTCAGATGCTTCTTTTTCACTAACTAATAAATCTCATGAGTTTTTGCTGCTTTTAATTTCAGATGCTTCCGCCACTCCTGGCACTGTGCATGTGTTGAAAACAGGGGCCGCCCCCTTACAAAGTGTCCCCACTGCTGTCCTTAAAGTAGACAAACCCAAAGGCAAATATCACGTTTTATTGTCAAGCATGTTCTCTTCTTTTTGTCTGGGCTCATTTTAACAAACTATCAGCAGAGGACGGGCTGAAAGTCGGTTTAATTTGGGGGCAAATTTATGGAATTTATTTGAAATTTTTTAATAAAAACAGCAAATTTTATGTATTTTGTAAAATAACAACATGGGGCAATACAGAAATAATTTTTTAAAATAATTAACATATCAAGTTGGGCATAAAAACATACATTTATATATCATTAAAAGAAATAAAGACATACTTGGTCAGTGATGTTTAGCATTGGCCTGTGGTTTTACCGTAAAAAAAGGAAATGAAATGATATAAAAAAGATGAATTGTTTAAATGACAATTAGTATAAATACTGAATTACATGTCAAAATGAGCTCAGGTTTTGCATTTTAATACAAATAACCTCTAATTTCTTCCAGCACTGCTGTCTGTTATTGATCTACTACTAACTGCTGACATGAAGATAAAACCACACCAGTTCTACTCTGAAATGTCACAAAAAAAGAAAAAGAAACACAAGCAAAAAAAGTTGGTTTAGCTGTATTGCCAAAACTGGATGGGTTATCTTCATGTGTAAACATGCCTTCTATTTTTCTTATCTTAAATTTATCTTTCTTTTCAGTTGCATATATATACAGTTTGAATAAACATATTGTTACGCTTTTAGTTTATATTAGTTTTACTAAAAATAGAAACAAATCTTATGCAGCAAATCAGAATTATGCCAATATAATGCAGAATGTGAGGGTCAGTCTTAGCATGACTCAGAAAGATCCTTTTGTCAGAATGATCCTCATGACTAATTGAGTAATAGTCACAGTGATGGTCACAGTTGTAGTTTCTAGTAGTGGGGTAACAGGTGGTGTTCAGTGGATGCCTTCTCAAGTTGTTATTAACAAATTATTTAATTTTTGCATGACTGAATTTATACTACACAACACAGATCAAAGGAATTGGAATTAAATTTATTTAGTATTGACTTTTTTGTATTTACATTTTTTTTCATAATTTATGCCTTTATTATGTATCTTTTTTTTCGCATGAACATTGGCATTTAAATATTGCTGATGAAAAAGTATGAGATGTATAGTATTTAGCAAATGTTTTTGGAAATCTATTGTGTTTTTACGATTTTATGCGTTCATTATTTTAAAAAAATGAAAAGGTCTGTTGTCATAAGTACTGATGTGTTTATTTGTAATTTATTAAACAAAACCTGTAAAATTTTACTCCTCATAAACTAAATTAAACATAATCATGAGTTATTCACCCATAGGCTGTTGCTGACATCTGTTTTTACAAAATGCTCAAAATAATATATATTATATTTTTGCTGACCAAAAAAAAAAACATCAATTTGTTAATGGTTTGTAAAGCATCATGTCACTAAAATATATGACTTAGGTCGCATTCAGATGATCCAAGGAGTAAATATGGCTGATCCCACTTAAAAGCAAGCCACCTAATCCACTGTTGGTCTATCCACCTCCACATTGGCCATTAAATCTTAACCAATTAAATCTTAGCCACAAGTTTCAATTGCTGGGCCCCTGGAGCAACAGCATGTGTGGAGGCAGGGACACCATTAGGAGATTAGTCTGCATTGCTTATAAATGGGTCGGCCATATTTGATCTCCAGATCTGTTAGTCCATGGATGAACTTGCTCTGAATGCTCTCTTGGTTGTGTACTGTGTGTTAAGCGTATTGTCTCCCCCATTCAGAGGGTCCCAAATCTACCCCTGCCCCCAAGGCCAGACCACCAGAGGAACCCGCCAAACTGGAGCACCATGATAATGCTCCTAAGAAAGGTAGTATCCTATGTTAATGATATATGATATAATACTCACCATGGTTTTATACTTTGACTGCATGATGGTATCTTTGCTGGAGGTGCTTCTGTGAAAATACAAATATTTCCTTTTAGAGTATAATATATTTTAGCCTGGTGCCAAATTGGAACCCTTCAGATTGATTTATTTTCAATTACAAATTTTGAAATAGAAAATGGGAGACGTGTTTGTTTGCCGTTAAGTAACAGGCGAAGAATTCTTCATCAACATCCTCACCTTCTAACCCCTCACTGCATGTACAAACATACACATGCACACATGCACGCACATGTTTTATGAAGGTCCAGACATTGTTCTTGTTTATCTTGGATAATACATGGAAACATTTTTTAAATTTGGCATTGAAATGCAGCTATAGCTTACCAGTTACAAAGAAGTCTTGTTAAAGTTGACATAATTAACTAATTAAAGGCAGTCATTGTTTTCTCTGGTGCTCTAACAGTTTATAGCCTGAGTTCAATTTAGTGGTAGATGATAAGATGTCTAGAAATAGTTTGCTGTTGCTTGTTTTAGTGATGAATTTTCTTCTTTAACTTTCTGTTTCAAGTTAATTGTACAGATGTTTCCTTGTCTGATTTTCTAAGATAATTCTTTGATGATAGTATTACCTCCCCCCCCCCCTCTAAAAAAAAATAATAAAAATAAATAAATAAAAGTACCCCAAGTTTAGACTGGCTAAAGTTCTGGGAGCTAACCAGTGGAGATATTGTGAAAGGGAGTATACACTGTGTAGTATAAAAATGACCTGATACAGATCATATAATATCGTGGA
Organism: Lingula anatina; assembly: GCF_001039355.2. Next base: position 324,757 of record NW_019775516.1, read on the forward strand.
ATATGAAGAGTGCCTCTGATAAACAAGTAGATAGATTTTGTATAGTAAAGGAGTTACATGTATGCATATTGTTTAGGGGCATCCTTCTTTTCTCTGTTGCAAACTAAATTAATGTAAAACTATTTTTTATATATAATAGTACCATTATGATGCTCTCACAGCCGAAGAATTCTTATTCCGTATGACTTCTAATGGAAGCCTTTAAATGTGATACAGTTCTGTTATATTATTATACAGGTGTTGGTGAGCAGCAGTGGTGTTTATTTGATTTAAGATGTTTTTATTGGCTGCCATATTGAATTTTGCCAATTGAATGTGTTTCTAAGGATTTCAACTTGGCATCAAGCTGTTATATTGTCAGTGATTTAATTTCTAAGAAACTATCTTCAGTATCTGTATTTTCACAAAGCAATTGAGCAATTTTCACCAAACTTTTAAACCTTATTTAACATTTCTGCTTAGCATTTTGTACTGTCATCTGCTTTGTGATACTAACATGTGTGTCTTCTTGCACTTAGCCCTGCTGTTTGTGCAGAAATTTATATCACCTATCCTTTCCCATCATCACATAAAATCAGACATCCAATATTTTTAATTGTCAGTTTGATAACTATATTCCATATTTTTCATATATAGACATATTGTTTTACAGCTGGCGTTTTAAAATACTTCTAGAATTGGCTGGCAGTGCAATGACATTGTTTTCATTATATTTGTTTAACCTTAATTGTTTAATGTCCTTAAATATCATTTAATAAACAATGTTTGTTTTTGACTTTCTTCATTTATTATAAATTGTAATATTAAATAGATGCACTTTACACTCCATGTCTCCCAAGAGCCAACAAGACTCTTGTATTCCATGTCTAACACCAGTTCTGTACTAAAGCTTTAACAATAGATGCACTTATCCCACAGCAGGCTCTTCCAACAGTAGGATAACAGCCCTTATATTTTGATTGCAAGGTGTATGTATGTATGTATATCAATATTCTTCAGTCAGTTACAAGTGAAATAGAAGTAGAGTTATCCTACATTGTTCAAAAGACCAGCAGTGGAATAAGTCAGTATAGTTAAAAGCACCCATCGCCATCTTTATGCAATAAACAAGAGCGTAATAGTCGAGGTGTCGACACAAATTGCATAAAATGGATGAATTGTGCTGTAACTAGTACTAACTATTACATATAGAAATGCTAATTCTTTAATATTCCTCTTTTGTGTCCTGCATTTTCAACAGATTGAATTTGACAAAAGGAGGGAAGGGTACATTTGTTTGAGATAAGAGAAATAAGTTCAAAAGTGGTACAGGGTTCCCAGTTTCAATGTTTGCTGGAAACTGACCTATGTTACCAGTGACCTCTGCCCTTTCCAGTAACCTTTACTCTTGCAAGTGACCTCTGCCCTTGCCAGTGACCCTTGTCCTTTCCAGTGACCTCTGCCCTTTCCAGTGACCCTTGTCCTTTCCAGTGACCTCTGCCCTTTCCAGTGACCCTTGTCCTTTCCAGTGACCTCTGAAACTCAGAGTTGTCAGGGAGTCCATTTTAAAAGTGGGAACTGTCTTTTCCTTTGGTTTTTAAGGAGAGAAAGCCCTTGCTTTGTCACTATATTAAATTTGATTGTATCACCTAGCCTGTATGTGACCTGTGTCCTCTGCATGACCTTTGACATGACCTGTGACATATGCACAACCATCATATGATTTGACTTTATTTTACAAAATTCGTACAGACTAAATATTGCATGCTTTATATTTCATTTGTTTACAACACGTTTTAATAATAGCCATGCATGTACCTCTATGCCATTTATATAGTTATATGCGATATATTTTTTATACTTGTAACATGCCACTTAATTTGATGTTAACTTCATTTTTTGATTAAACTGCGACACATGTAAAAAACTGTGAAGTTGTTTAGAATTGCTTAATAATTTATTGTGATTCCTTTTGTGAAAGAAAATTTTAATATATTTTTTCTGTGTATTGTTTATTACTTGATGTCATGTAAGAACCAAAGCATGTATCTTATGACGTAGAGTACAACAATTGCCAGAGGTGATGTCACTTTCTGAGTCCACCTATCGTTTTTCACATATTTTTAACTAATTGATGCCCTCATACATTCCAAATTTTGCATTAAAAACCATCTCACACTAGGCAGATATAAAATCAAGGCATGTGTGCTCTTGGTTCTAGAATTGAAGTTGGTCTCCAAGTGCCACTTACGGACCCCCTGCGAGGCTGGAAAGTTCTCGTTTTACATCGGGTCAGGCCACGGGAAGGAAGACAGCGGGGAGCAGCCAGTGATCTGTATCGAGGATAATTTGTGAGTATTTTTTACCCCGTTTGATTCGAGTGAGCTTTGGTCATAATTTTTTTTTTTTTCATTAATATGGAGAATTGAGTTAAATAATTTTTTCTTGATGGATTGTTCACAATAGAATAATAATATTAATAATGAAATAGCAACTGAATAAATGAACTTGATGAAATAAGAATTTTTGAAAGATTATTTATATATGAATCATACTTATTATTAATAATTGTGTCAATATTCTACAAAGGTTGGCACACTGGAAAACCATTTTGTAAAAATTATTTTTCATAACCACTGTCAATATGTCCTCTTGACTTCAGTGTCATTAACAGAGAGAATAAGAAGGGGACGCGTGGCTTGACAGTGGTGGTGGTGGACAGTAAGTAGGAGATATTAGGAGGCAGAGATCCCCTTTTACCCTCTTTCCACCCTATAAATATAAAGAGTTAGATAAAATAACAAAGTGGTTATACATTCAGGAATTGCTTTGTTTTTATGTACAGACACAGATGTGTCTGTACATATTGCCATCACCTGCGTCTGTCGTCGCCGATGGCGATGGCGATGGCGATGCCGATGCCGATGCCGGCGCCGTGCACTTTCCTTGTAAACACGATAAGTGGAGGGCAGTTTTACTTTTTGGCTTTATATTTACAGAGCTGATGAATATTCATAAAACGCAGGTCAAGTTCGAAAATCAGCATGATCGGGCCATTATTGTAGAAGTTATGCTGTTTTTTCACTTTTCAGCATATTTTTCACATTTCCTCAGATTCAATTCTTAGGCATGTTAACAGTCTCATTATTAAACTAATAAGATACGTAAAAGTTTTTGTTTGACATTTCCTGCATCTTTACAACATTGTTAGTTGATTTTGTAAAAATGATGGTAAACTTGTTAT
>NW_019775517.1:0-10133 GCF_001039355.2 Lingula anatina
TTTACACTTTCTACTTTATATTTGTATATTAAGTATATATTTCTTGGGGGGGAATCGTCCGGGGGGGAATTGTCCTGGGGGAGAATTGTCCGGGGGGAATAGTCTGGGGGGTAATTGTCTGGGGGGGGAATTGTCCTAGAATCATATATAGTACAATTATAACACAGTTTTCAGTACTGGTAAAGCATTTTTGTTAATCATATTTTAATAGAAAGGTTATTTTGTGGTACTGCAGCCATTTTTCCTTCAGTTTTGTACTAATTTTTGATACAGAAGATAACAGATCAGAGACTGATTTTATTATCATGCTCAGAAGAAATCACTGTGATACGTCTTTGAACTTACAGATAAAATCCTACAGATTTATTTAGAAATCCAGGTTTTTAGGTTTTGCATTTATGTCTGCAATATATGGCTGTATGCCATCAGTGCTTGCATTTTTGGGGTTTGTTTAAAATCCACTTCTAACTCTCTGAATTGAAAGTTTTAAATTATTAAATGGTTACTAGCTTGATACTTGTGTTTATAGTAGCGCTAATTAAGTACAGTGAATATATATTATTTAAAATTTTGTATTTAAGTACATCATTGTATTTTGCTTATGATTTTGAGATTGTAGGCAACATATTTGCACAAAACCCCATGTTTTTATGTTATATTTTATTTCTTCTTTTGTTATAAGTTTAGATTTACTAATCTATATTTACAAAATATTGGAATATCATAAAATTGGATCAGAGCACAGATGAACAAAAAATCCCAAATAATAATATTGTTATTAGCAGTGTTAACAGTTTATAATTGACGAAATGTTAATAAAGCCCTTTGAAAATTACACATTGTATTTCATAACATTTCATTATTTTTCTAGAAAAAGTATGTTATTGAGCAGGTGATTAATCAGCTGCTTTCTATTTAGCATTTATTAATTTTTTTCATACATAATTCCCTTAAGTTATTGCACTTCATTAATGCACATCTCACACTGCCAGTAACATAATACCAAAGCAGTGGTGGATGTAGGGGGGTCCTGACCCCTTCCCCCCTTCAATTTCTGAAAAAATCACACCAATGGTCCTCTCTTGAAATTAGAATTTTGACTGGCTGAATCATAGTTCTAAACCGTACCAAATGGCACTGTTAGCCCTATAAAATACCAACATATATTTGGGGGCCCTCCAGTGGGCACTGAATACCATGCCAAGGGGAGGGGGGGGTCGACTTCACATCCACCGACCCTCCTCCCCCCCCCCTTTCAAATAATCCTGGATCTTCCCCTGCAAAGTTTCTGAAGAAAAATTATCCCTTGCTTGAAAATCTTTTGATCACGCATCGTTTTCTTTCATCAAAATAGCACACCAATTACCCTTATCATAATATGACTCCACTATACGGACCTTTGGAATTTTCTGACACAAAACCTCCAACTCTCCTTCTTCAAACACATGATAATATCTATGAAATAGTTTACTGTCTCCCACTGTTGTTTGGTCTCTTTTCTCCTTCTCTTTAAGATGCCATGGCACTAGCAAATCAGGCTGCTCAAATTTGGTCCTATTCACGTGAACCACCAGGATTTTTTGACTTATTGCACCGCTCTCTGTGCGACAGTTCATTTCCCCAACCTTCACCTGGTGTGGTTTTTCACTAGAATTGCTCTCATTCACGGAGGAATCCCTACTTTCCTGCCCAGCAGCAGTTTTAGTGCTTGTTTGACTTCGATTTTCCTGACAACAGCCAGCAAGAGTACCAACACCTTGAGTATCTGGACCAGAAACTTTCTGGACAACTTGGCTGCCATTTTCTACAACTACAGTCTCATTGTTTTCAACTTCAGAATCTGATTGTTGACCTCTCTGTTTCATTTTTATTTCCTTCAAGTAGTTGGACTTCACTTTATGGAGCTCCTGCTCAAGAGCCCAGACATAGAACAGAGCTTTCCCACCAGGGTGCAGCACCCGTAAGACTTCTTGTATGGCGTGTTGTCTTCTCTCCTGCAATGGTGAATGCAGACAGAAAATGTTTTGATCACGCAAAGAAAAGAGACCAAACAACATTTGTATTTTTCTTTATAATCCATGCCCTGTGTTTTGTTTGCAATTCTTTATTTAAATAATAATCTACAAAATGTCACATACCGTGAAGCAATTGTCACAGGCAAGGTACAAATGTACATGTATGTGCCCCATTTATCTTAAGCAAAGAGACTTTTTTAATGAACCACACCAGAATATTTAATAACCCCAACAGGCACATTTTTTCAAAATTCAGTGTTTCTCCTGGCTAAAGAAGAAATGAGATGGTTAAATTTTACTTGATTACTTAAATTATGTGTTCTGCAGTCCAAGCATACATAGTGCAATGCACCGGAAGATTAAAAAATGAAAACTAGAAAAGCACTCCAAGAGCGCAGACCTTAGCCAAGGCAGCGACCTTTGATTATTATTGATTATTGATTGATTATTGATCTGGATCAACACCAAAAACTAATCATCTCTTCCTTGGCCCACTTCTGACAGTTCCTGAAAATTTCATCAAAATTGGTCCATAACTTTTTGAGTTATGTTGATGACAGACAAACGGGGGGTGAAAACATAACCTCCTTGGTGGAGGTAATGAATACAAGAGACCAACTTTCAATACTGATGACACAGAAATCACAAACACTTGACAATGGCAATCCCAGGAATTAACCATCATAAAGGCACAAATTGGGTAAACAGTGTGTGTTTGAACATGTGTGTGAGCACGCATGTAAGTGTATGGGGGTGGGGTTGAAAGGTTTTGATGGTCACACTTTTTCAAAGCCTCATTTCTTTTGCATAAAAAAAGATTGCAGCTAAGCTTAAGAAATAGGGGTCTGGATCCAACCCATCTCTGCTCCATAAACTGAAGTGTTTTATTACCTGTGTTGACATGTGGTGTACCACAGCTATACTAATACAGGCATCAACAACTCCATCCCTTAGTGGTACAGAGAGAGCATCACACACAAAAACCTCATGGCCCCTCTCCTCACAGATTTTGACTAAGTTGAAGCTTCTGTCACAACCAATCTGTGAATTAAAATGCATCACTTAAATCACTAATATTTCAATATTAAATGTGTATGCATTAGAGAAAATGTCAGTATACACTATGTCTAATTTTCTTTTACTTATTGTTTTTTAAAAATTAAATATGAGTAAATATTCATTTATTTAAAAAAAACTTGTCAGACATTTCCTTACTGAAAAAATATTTTTGTTGATCCCCAAGTATTTTCCATTGCCACATCCGATGTCTGCAAGCAAAGCACCATCTGGTAGTGATGTTAGAAACTCCACTACCCGTGGCCAGGGAGTGTGCCTTGTTCCACTGAAGTGGCCAGCAATTTCTTCATACACCTTTGTTAAGAAATAATTGTTTTGGCTGATGTTAAGTTCATCTGTGCCAACAGATTTACATAATGTTAATGACAAGATAACATTTAGTAAACTTTGGATAAAAGTTTTGTCATGTTGGCTGTGTCTTTTCTGGTTTAGTGGTAAATGTGAACAGAAAACACTTCAAAATGTTTCAAGCAAAGGTTGATATTTCTATGGATGAAATATTATGAATTTTGCACCTCTAAGTAATTCTGTTACATCAAATCAATTATAAAAAGCCATGGAAGTAATGAAAAATATGTACGTTGTCATAATTTGTTTTTTTCATTCCTACCTCATGAACATGTTTGTTTTCAAGTTGAGCTGCTTCTTGCTCTGATTTTGGCAACAAAATATTTTCTTGGCTGGATTTCTTTTGGGAATCACACTGCTCTGGGAATTCTTCAAAACAAATAATCAAAATAAATGTATTAAATAAAGTTCATATTGGTGAAGTTATAAAACTGTTGAAGTTCAAGCTGTGACTGAAAGTATGTCAGGTCCTGTAAGAGCTTTTGTCCTAGCCTTAGGACTTCATCAGTCACAAAAGCTTTTACAGATATGCTTTTAATCACAGTGTTAAAACTTGACCAATATGAACATGACTACGCAGATAAAATTCCATCAGAATGAAATAAAGTTTTATGAATTCTGAGTGTAACTTTTTACAACAGCATATAATATTATTCTCTACAAAAACGAGTCACATTACTAAGGAAAAACAGCTGCATACACACAGTATTTTTTCATTCATTTTCAATATTTAATTAAATGAAGGATGTCATTTATCTCTCAATTCAGTACCAAGATACAAACTACAGGCCTAGCAGACAAAAATATATATTAAGTTTATGAAAAAGTTTTCAAGTCTATTAAAATTTCTTACAAAAACTATTCAATGTCTTAACAGTAACTACTGTTGCATCTTTTTATGCTGACTCACAGTGTATTCTCATATAGACAAGACACCTATCAATAATTGGAAGTAAGTAAAACCTTTGTATGAGAATTGTTCTAGGAATATATGTACATGTCATTGAATAAAAATACCCACTACATTGACATGGTCCACTTCTGGTCTTTCTGAATGTAAATGATGTTCTGACTCCTCTGGAGACCAGAGTGAGGGAATCTTGACTCCCCTCAGTAGATGATGCTGTGAATTTCAATATATGTCATGGATTAAGAGAGCAGTGACATTACATCCATGTTAAATAGAGTCTTTCATACAATCATGAAACAAATTTTCCAAAATCCTCTTTCTGCATTGCATATTTGTGGGCAGTTTATTGATAACAATTTAAAAATCGACATTTAAGGGAAAATGCGCTTTAGGATTAATAACAATGGTTAACACTTTAGGGTTAATAAAACAAATGCATTGCACACCACTAATGTGAACTTCTATTTCATTATTTTCATTCACTTACAATACTCAAATGCAAATAATTGAATTAACCACATAATGATCAGCAATAATGATAATGCTTCTCACCATATCAAAATTGGAAATTTCATGCAGGAATAGACTACAGAACTCCTACTTGTAACACATACATTCATTGAATGCCTCTAAACAAAATCGTGGTCTCAGTTATCACACTCTTAGTGCTGAAAAATGGCCAGAAATTGTCTATATATTACCTAAACTGGTTGTGTTATTATCTCCACAACACAGATAACCTACCAGATACCACATCAGCCTTCCTTGGTGTAATCCCATGTGTCCACAAGTACCTGGACTCTCCAGTCATTATGATTACACTACGGGGTTGCAACACCACGGGAAGATGGCGGCCATCTGGGTGGCGAAAATCCATCACTGCCTGTGTAAAGTAATAGCAGAATGATCTTAGATAAAAGACAATCAAGTCATTATTATTAATATCTTTTTAAAATCAAGACATTATTAACAATATCCTTGTAAAATGGGGTTATTTATTTTGGTAAATACACTGGAAATCATCCAAAGAGTTTAACCAACAGATATTTACCCAACCACTGTTAGTTATGTTAAACAAAGACTGCCTCACCTGTGATCCCAAGCTTAGCGATATGAGGCCATCTTCAAATGGGGAGTGGGTATCAACATGGGGAGGGATACCTGTAATGTAATTAGTAGTAGTTAAAAGTTCTCCTTTGCATTTTTCTAATCCCTTTTTTAATCTTATTATGACCAGTGATTTAAAAAAATTAGTTGTTTCTTTTTGTCAAAATCACTAAATCTCATATTACACAAATATAACACACCCATGTGTGTGTCAGAAGAGTACATACCCATGCTTTGTACAATACAAATGATCAACGTAGTCAGTTATTTTCAGTCAAGAATTATTGATAAAAAGAGTCCACCACAAACCTTGTCCTGGCTCATACTGATTAATGGTCAGTTGGTCTGGACGCTGCTGAATATACCCCTTTGCCATTAGTTTATCTAGCAAACCATCGCATACAGTGGGAATGCCCCCTTCCAATGGTTTCTCTAAATCAACATTGTTGGGTCCATAAATGAATTCAAATCCATAGTGTTTGACTTTTCTGTGCTTGAGTGTCTTTTGGGCTGTAAATGATAGTATTCAATATAAAAAAAACTTACTGTACAATTTCCTCGTGACTTTGACGGTCATGTCAAGACAACTTTTTTGTGACTTCTGTAGACAAAGGTTTATGAAAATTATTTACTGAGCTTCATGGATCTCACTATCTGTACATATCAATTAAGGTAAGGGGTTTTCCATAAAAAAAGTACATTAGAAACGCACTAAAAGAAAAACACGAAAAAAAACAAAAACAAGTGCATCATGTCAAGAACCCATTACATTCTGAAAAGAAGGAGACACAAATGATTTAAGATTGAACTGACATACTCAGTTCTGTATTTTCAAAATTACCCTCCATTGCAAAAATAAAAATTAGAATAACTAGGGATCAAAATTAATTAAATGAAATACTAATAATAATCCAGAATTTATCCAACTCTTACTGTCAGCACAATCTGCATCTTGTGTTTTAAAGAATTCTAGGAAATCCTGTTCTTCTTCCTCTATGATAAACTCCTCCAGGTATATTAAACCAGGGGGTAGTGCACTGCCAATGGATATTGGAGGGGGGACTGGAAGTCAATGTGAAAATGTGACTAACTATTGGTATATTAGGAGTTAAGGACTGAAGTCTATTATACTAAGAAATCTATATTTGCAACTGACACACACAATTTCAGATCAGTTGCTAAAACACCCATTAATTTTACTAGTACATTTTAATAGAGAATTTATAAACTTGTCCCTTCAAACTGATGTTTTATTATAATTTTAAGAGCTGGGACTTCATGATATTAGTATTTTCTGAGTACGTAGAGATAACAGGTGCTTTTTGCACTGCTTATCTATATGCTAATCTACCACATATACTGAGTACATGCCTAGCTGTTGTACTCAATCTTTGTGAACATATAGTTTATTATAGGCTATAAAAATTAAAATGTCACATGAAACAACTGGATAACCAAGTAAAGTGGCCCTTGTTTACCTTTTTCCATGAAGGAGATATAAAAAGTGATTCCTGGGGTAGAGATTTCTTCTGGGCATTTCAACTTTCTACCATGCATTGCTTGACATGCGGCAACTGCAGCGTCCACTGAAGTGTATTCCACAAATGCATATGGTTTCTCAGGTAACATCACAATGTCTGCTATTTCCCCAAACCAATTAAAGATAGAGTCCACATCATCTCTGCTGACTCCATTCCCAAGACCTGCATTGGCCACAAAAAGATGCTGAAAGAAACATATTGCTATGTAATGCTCACTCAACTTTCCTCACATGATATGCAAGTAAAAAAAAAAAAAAATAATAATAAAAACTATTAGGATAAAAAAGCAATAAAATTAAAAACAAACCATAACACTTGTTCAAACATTATCATGAAACAGATCTACCGGTATCTTATGAGTTATGGGAGACACTCACTTGAGCACAACAAATTGAAATTACTAGGCATAAACCGGGCATATACTCTTAAATCTGCATAATTGTGATGTTTATTCTTTCTAGGATATTGGCTACACTAAAAATTATGACATGCAATTGTGATGTGAGTTCTTTTACGAAAAGTCAGGTTAAACGTTCCAACGACCACGGTTTGCCCCGTTCAAACGCTGAAAACATTCTTTTACAAGTTCTTGCCGTGGCTTTTGGTCCATTTAATAATAAATCAACTTAAAAATGACATATTTTATTATTTACTTTAGAAGGTGTACTCGAAGTTTCAATCCCTTCATGTTTTAAAAGCGTATGCTTTGATTTGACTTGTTTGCGTAGTGCTTTTCTCTCTGCTTTGGTCATTTTCTCGCCGCGAACGGGCGCAGACATCTTGGAACTTACTCTCCAACTCATGGAATGTTTCAAATAGTGAGCATGATTGTAATGGCCTATCATTTGATTATAATTTTCAATGTACATATTTTGAATAATTCATTTTTATAAAAAGTGTCATTAAAGAAGCATTTGATGTCTTATTAAAGCGTTATATTGGCTATACATTGGATTAGCAAGAGACTAACATACGGGCAGTTATTGAAGAAAATGGCGACGTGCCTTACTCTCGAGTTGTGTAAAAACTGGGAGAAAAACGGTAAAATCGAATTGTAAGTACTCTTTCTAAAACTTTACTATGTTGTGCAAGTGTAAGCACGTATATATTTCATTACATTTATCGTGTTGCAAGTGATGTTGGCCCTTTGATTGAATGAAAATTTAGAAAATATTTTGGCCAAGATGCGGTGATAAAAGTCGGTTCAGCCGGCGTTTTTTCTAAACCTAAGTATTCATAATTAAATGAAGTCGATATAAAGTTTTTAGCTTGTAATAAACGTTCTTTCAAGGAACTTTCTGTAAACTTTAGAACTTTTTTGAAATATGTTTTGATTTCAAAAGATAGGCAATCAACTCTAATCAAATGCAGAGCAAGATTTGACCTTCAACACAAATAAGGTCAAATGTGCTGGACCCGCTATTTCAGTTAGAGAAGTAAAGAAGTGTGTCCAATCATGAAATAAGTTTATCTCTTTTGTTTTACAGTCAGAAGTTATGCAAGTCTACCCTGAGAGCAGATGGCAGCCTGGTTGGAGCAAGAGAAGGGAAGAAAATCCTGTATGACCTGTGTTGGCAAGTTCTCATTGGGAATCTCAAGCAAGACCAAGCAGTTGCCGTACTGCTTGAAATCAAGGTGGGTAGGAGAACAAAAGGATAATGTGACTACTTTTATGTTGGTTAGATAAATGGTAGCTTCATTTCCTTTGTTCTTGTGTATGAAGAATTTAATGAGCTATTTTATTTTATGGAATTATCAGCATATTTTTAACGTACATGATAATGCAAGCAAAAGTCATTAATGATCTAAGTAAAATAATAAATAGGTAAATGATTAAACACAAGAAAGAAATGGAATGATCACAAGAAATTACAGAATGATATTCAATTTTAGGTTAAAAGGAACATGTTTTACAGATGATTTTTATTTTATTTCTTACAGGATCTGCATGAAGAGCTACCATCACTTCTGGCAGACATCTTTTCAATAATCGGTATGGGGTGAAGTATTATAGAGCATACTCCTTTTTCTCACCACACAGTCGTGAGCTGTGCAGTTATGAGTTAAAGCTGCCTGGGCGCGTTCCTACTGGAAAGATCCCACAATTAGGTTGCAGCAGTGGCGCCATCTATCTGTGGTTTGGGAAAATGGCATGGGTAATATTGTTATCCACCTGTTGGTCACTGTTTCGAAGAGAGGGATAACGAAGGATATGAAAGAAATGGAAGGTCTTGATGGTGCCTTTGTGGTAGTGAAATAAGGCAGAATCAAGATGGTTGCCATAGATGTGGAGGTTATGAATGTAGTGAATAGGAAATTCATTTGATTCCTATAAGGATCATGAGCATTCATTTAAAACTTTCTTTTTGAAGCATTTCCAGTGTATATTCCATCTTCTGTCAAATGGATGCTGTTTTGTAAAATCCAGCATATGTTCCAGCAGTTGTTGAAAAATGTTGCCATTTATTGCAAGCTGCACCATGTTTCAAAGCCCCATCGCTAATCAATTGATCCTTATATATGCTTGTTTTGTTGGAATGTTCCTGAAGTTGGACTGAATCAACACTGCCGTCGTCAAATGTTTTACAGCAATATTCTTGACAAGGTGATTGAAGATGGACTGGAAATTTAAAAGATATCATTTTTTTCAAGGAAGTTGACACCAAAGTAAAAGTCGTACAACTTCAGAGAAAACTCAAGATAGAACCAGGAGAAAAGAACTACTGTTGTTTGCAAAATTTATATTTTAAGGCACTGAAGGGCGCATAAATATAGTGGTTGGGCGATGCTGAAACTAAGCTGAAGAAATGGAAGAGATTTTTTGAAGACTGAATAACATGTTCATGAGACCTTTGTTGGTCTCTGTTAAACATTTTGAAATATAGATACTTTCTTGAACAGGTTTGTGGATATCTATTGTTTGGACAATAAACTGAAGTGCAATGGGCATGCCATTTTGATCACTATACATTTCTATGAGACTGCCTGTAATCTTAACAATGGACTCCAACCAGATACTAGTGAAATGGGAGCCTGGGCAGTACAATTTTGAAAATTGTCTTCATCTGCTAGCCCCCGCTGCTTCTGCTATGGGCTAGTAGACTCTTAAACCCTGGAGGACCAGAGCTGAGAGAA
>NW_019775517.1:20867-35911 GCF_001039355.2 Lingula anatina
ATACAATAACTATAGCTGTTGCCTAAATACTTCAGATATAATTGTGAGTAAGCACATCTTACCTGCTGATGTTTATTGCATAGAGGCTGTAGATTAAATATTGGTGTCAGATTCGTGTCATTGGGGATATGATAAAACTTTTGTGCAGTGTTTCATAACAGTCGGCCGGTTGTGTTCTCTGGAGATGCATCTTACAATAGATGCAGAATAATGTGCAGTAAAGCATATCCTTTGACTTTCTTTTGCCTGTCACATTTGACAATCCTCTCTTTATGAATACACAGCCCTAAGTCACATTAACATTGAAGATGGGTCAAGCCATCTTGGTAGGTTGATCATTGACCAAAGGATTCCATTGGCTGGGGCCTGTTTCACAAAGTTGCTATAGTCTAAATTGGTCTAAATTTTTAGAAGCAACATTTTTGTGGGTTCCAGATAAATCCACAGTAGTCCATTTAAATGAAATAGGTATTGATCTTTAGCAAAAGCCATGCCTCCTATTATAAAACATGCATGGTATTCCATTTGCATGGACTACCACCAATTTATTTTGTGTCAAATTTGATCAAAATGTTGGTCTAAAACTTATTAGTGAATTACATCAGTTTTGAGGCAAAAGAACTTGTGTAAAATGGGCCCTTGGCCATGACCATGTTTGGCCTGCAGAGGAAAGATGCACTGAGAAGAGACTGCCTATCTTCAGTGTAAAGTCAACTAAGTCCATTCTACATTATGTGGGTAGAATAATGACAGCTGTGATATTTTCTATGTTTTCTTCAAACCTCAGAAAGAAACCTCTTCTCACCAACTTGTGAGACAAAAGAGTGAGCTTTGAATACAACCAATTTCATTAGCCAAGCACATACTTCAATTACTAAGAGGATATATTAAATGTCACAATGATTATAAAGACTTTCTATGGCCATTATCTCTGTCTGTTGACACTGAAGCTGTCACCATTGTGTTGGGATGCACTTTCCTGGATACAATAACTTTTCTCCTTATGGAAGAGTCCAGTCAGTGACGCTAACTACTGCACGAAACAGCTACAACAAAAGCAAGATGAACATCAACAAAAATATCATTACCTTGATCAGATTTTCAGCAAAAGTGATATGATACCAAGCAGAACATTGAATAAATATTATATCCAAATTCGACAGTAGCACTTAGTGAAGTTTAAGAGCTGTGATGCCCTCTCCTTAGTATTGTCACAGTAGTATGTCAGCAAGATTTGGTAGATAAAAAAAATCTGTAAATGCTCCATGCAGCAACAGCATCAAGCCCTGCATTGAGTGCATGCAGTACCTATAGATACTTCATGGAAGAAGTCTTGTAGTTATCCCTTCTAGGCAAAATGTTCAAATTAAATGGGGGCAAATGTATTGATTGCATTGGCCAAGTCGCATGCGTCATGATGTCAAGTTCATTTCTGTGAAACAAGCAAGGTTTTCTTGGCCATGGAGGACTTGGTATTGACTTGTAAGTCTGGAACAGTAATTGTCTATAGCCCTGCATATCATCCCTAAGTCCACATCGCTAAATGGATGAATAAAACTTTACATGTAAAGTCAATGAGATGAATTAATTATGGGGTTTCTTCTCCTGGCTATGGCAAATAATAACAGTCTAATTGATAGTTTTGCACATGGCATTGGGGGTCGTATTGGAACTGGTTGTGGAAAGTGTCAGCTGATTGAATAAAAATAACAAATGGCGAACAGCTTACTGACATGAGGAGGAAGAAGTTGTAGGTAGTTTTGGTGTAGTTGCTATGCAAGTCAATGGCTCACTCGCTGGTCTATTTGAGCCAATTTACCCTATGGCAAAATTTCGTCAGCTCCATCAGCATGCCTGGTACTCGACGTTAAATTTTTTAGAACTTATTTGACATATGACTTAATCTACGATAATTTGATTTTACGCTAATTTTAACATAAAGATGGAAAAGAGGCATTGAGCTTGTTAACTTTTTACAGGCAGATAGTTGAACTTGACCAAACTTGGTAAACATACATTTGTTTCTCTAATATTTTTTGCCTTAATAGTATAGCTGTGACCCTGTTAGGGTTTGTTCTAGTGGGATGCTCTTTAACACTGCAACCTATAGCATTATATTGTCATTAGACCCCACTGGAGAGTTTTCCAACCATGTCAGCAATTTTCATCAAAAACAAAAATGACTCAAAATAACTTGACATTACTGTGAAGAGGCATTACTTTGCACCCTAGGGGTACAAGGAGGCTTTGAGTAAAGGTTATATTTTATCTTCTCCTAAACTGATGTGAAACTGATTCAGAAACTTAAGTAGATCATTTTCTGCTTTGCGCTTCATATTATTTTGCACCGCTAGACATCTTTGCTTGCTTTTCAGCCTTTATAGGGTCATTACAAGTACATCATGCCAATACAAGATGGTGTGAGACAGTTAGATTTGTTTTATCCAATAGCCAGATTAGAATTTGACTTTTCACACATGATTCAGGAAGTGTTTGGATATATTTTTTCATGTTTGGATAAGATAAAAACCATGTTATTCCCAAATAAATCTAATCCAACTTAGAAAAGCATGTCATATTATGATACTAAAATGTAAATTTAGGTACTCATTCAAAACTAGAAGTTCAAGGCAATTTGTCTTGCTTGTTAAGGGAAAAGCACAACATCAAGATGTGAGCAGTTTACAGTTATTACTGAATTAGAGAATCCTAACTGCTCAGTCACTTAATTAAAGGTACTTAATTATCGTAATTAAAAGTAAATGAACATTTGTATCATGATGTTAATTTTTGTTGTTATGTTAAGTCAATATAAATTTATTTTCTATTGTGTTACAGTTGAGCCCCTCAGATAGTGACATCAATGAAAGCTTCAAAAAGGAGGTCACCAGTGCCAGAGAATACGCCAGAAAACTCAACGTCGTCATCCTATCAGACAAGGCAAAAGAGGAGAAGGAAAATGAAGATGATTCTGGTAAAATAAAGCAGGTAAATCTGGAATCTTGGCAGATCTGTTTTTTGAATGTCATCCTAACAAAAAAAAAAAAATAATAATAATAATAAAAAATAAATAAATAAATAAATAAAATAAAAAAATAGAAATATACATTCTTGAATTGTTCACTTAAAGTATGCCACATTTTTGCCACTTAAACCTTAAAAATATGGGGGAAAATGAGATTTCATGACACCATAAAATTTAGCCTCAGATAAGCATTGTTTTTATGATGATCATTCAAGTTGAAATTGATTAACCTTTTCGTACTTACTACAGTGTTATATGCAATAACCATGGTCACATCGAATAAGAAGTAGTCAATTTTGACACTCATCATTTTGATTCTCTTTTGTAATTGAAACATTTGTGAACCTCTTTGTATATTCATAGTGTAATAGAACTGAGTGCTTGTTTTTTACTCTGTGGTCATCTCTTCTCCCTTAGGCTGCCAGTTGACCCAGAGCTCAATCATATTATCAAAGGATCATGAGATATTACATGTCTAAAATGGCTTTTTACATCATAAAGATAACCCAGTAGTTATCAAATGTGACATTTTGGCCTTGAATTACTGATTTAATCTACGTTTTTCCTTTCACTGTCTTGGCAAGGGTCCTGTTATCTGTGTCCTTTATTAACGTGAGGCAAAATGCGTCACTGGAAGGTCTCTTATTCTGCTGAGGGTCATTAACCTTTGATTAGAGACCAAAGTTTTATTGATGTAGCTGTGTATTTAATCAAACCTTGTTTACTTCTATGGCATAATAAAAGCTGTGTGATGATTGTTTTTGGTCATCATATTTGATATTTGATTGACTCTTTCAAGAGAAATATATTTTGCATGAGAGACTCCCCATTCGACATTTCTTAACATCTTGGCAAATAAAGCAAGCTGTGACAAAATGAATTATTGATTCTTAATATTACCAGACGTATTCATTTTCCCGCTTTTTTCCTGAAAATAAATACTATATAATGTATGAAAGAAAAAAAATTATATTAAATTATGTTTTCAGGATTATATAGTAATGATAAAACTAGGAAAAAAAGCATTATTGGGTTAACAAGGTTATTGTCAGTGATGTATGATGGGATCTCTCTGATTATTAACAATTAACATACTACCCTTCCCAGGAAGCTGTCCTGCAACTATTTTAATTTGTCCTTTGATGATAGAATTTAATTCATTTAGTCATGTAGAAAGTTTTCGTGTTTGTTTCTGATCTTAGTCTTATTATTCTTTTTTTTTTCATATATTAAAATGTTATTAAAAACAGCTCTTGGAAATTTATTTTGCCTTTTCCCCGTAAAATGTTTTCACATATGTATACTTAATTAATTTGGTTTGCTCATCAGTAACTAAATTTTATCTGGAATAACCAAAAAGATTTCCTAAGATTCTTAAAAGAGATAAATTGTATTACAAAAGAAAATATTAATGATTTTCTTGTTTCAGAACAACAACCAGAAGCTGGGTCTGTGTGAGTCTTTGCTGGCTGTTGGAGACTGGAACCACGCGGAACAGATAATCAAGAGATTGCCTCAATATTCAGCCACGGCTCAACCTCCCATTGCTCAGGGCCTGTGTGCTCTTCTGCACATTATTCTGGATCCTTTATATAGACAGTAAGTCCCTCTTCTCTCTTGTTCCTTCACCCACACACACACACACATACACACATGCATATGCATATAAATGCACACCAATGCTAGAAACAAGCACTTGTGTATAGAATTTTTCTCCACTGGCTTTTAACTCTTTGCCCTTGTTGAAGAAAATGAAAACTTTTTTGTAATATGCAACTTGCACAATTTTTATTGGGTTTGACTGAAAATGTAATTTGGTTTTAGTTCTTGAACTAGCTGTTTGGCTATAACTTACAATTATATTATACCAAACTGAGCCCAGAGGAGCAATAAGGGTACTTGCCTAGACAAATTCTAAGCAGTTCAGAGAGTAATATGGTACTTGTAAGGGATGGGCAGATAGTTTATTTATCTGATATTAGGAGCTATTAGTACCTGTTGGACAGTGTCTCTGGTGCACTTAAAAGATAGAAAACAGTCCTTAATTTGACCTTAAAGAGATGCCTAGGTTGCCCTGTTATTGTGGGTTAAAAGGCTATGATGGTCATTTTTTTTGCTGTAATTTGTATTCGTGTGAGGGCACCTCTCTCTCTCTCTCTTTCGCTCTTTCTCTCTCTCTTTCTCTCTGTGTGTAAGAGATTCACAGCAAGTTGTCAGCAACAATATCAATATCAATTTCCTTGTCTTCATTAATTAATAATTTACCTCTGCTGATGAAGATGGCCCCATTTTTGTTTGCATCAGTTTGTCTGTTTGTTTGTTGGAAAGATATCTCAGAACGTTTTTCACAAATTTTGATGAAAATTTCAGGATAAACTTTTCTTTAAAAGAGAGATTAATGATTTTCAATGACAACTAAATATAGGACTCTTGATACTTTTAAATGAATTTTTATTCTCTTTTTTCCTTAGCGAAGCTATGAGCTCATGGAGCGTTTCATGGTAAATGATATTTATATTTATATATTATTTAACCATCTCCCTTCCATTTATTCTAGGTACAGTGGTCTTCCTGCTAAAGTGTTTAAGTACACCCCCAGGCTGGGTCTCTCTGTAACCCAGTGTCACACCTTTGGAGACCTGGTCACAGTAGCCTTCCCCATGCTGGCTTACCTGGGGCCCAGCCTCTCCTGTGACCCCAAGCTGATGGTCAAACTGATACGGGTGCTCAAAACATTCATGGAAAAGGTATATTTTAAGATGGTTGATAATTTGATGGGATATGAAATGGTTTATATAGAAGAATGATTATTTATTTGATTTTTTCGTCTTGGATGGGATGATTCATATTAAAGAATATTAATTTAAGTTGTTTACTTTTTATGTACAGACACAGATGTGTCTGTACATATAGCCATCATCTGCGTCTGTCGTCGCGTTGGCGCCGTCGTCGCCGTCGTCGCCGTGCACTTTTANAATGTTGCATCAAAATTTGAAGAAATCCCTATTTTGGGCACTGCTCCTATGATGACCATTTAAGGGAAATCATGTCACTTACTGTTCTCAAACTTACAGGAAAGAAACATGGGTCTAACATACAGCTTCAATAGGCAACGCAGTCTGTTTGGTAAATTTTTCTGGCAATTTAACAGTTTTTTGTGAAAATTTAATTTTTCACTTATTTGCATCTTTATTTTCTGTTCTTTGTCTGTACATTTGCCAGCTTTGCTGCCTTGTTATGTTTTGAAATAACCAGATTCTTGATAGACATGACATAAGTGCTGAAGATGAATGTGAAAATGGGTAGTGTGCTATGATATTTTATAATTATTTTCTAAAATATTTTTAAAAGAAGAAAAGATATTTTTGTGATCCTGGTGAAGACACTAGAGATGGTATTTTTAGATAGTTTTTGTTTTTTGATGTGGATTTTCTGAGGCCTTTTTCACTTCTGGAAGTGATTTGATGTTGAGTGATGTAGTCTGGGCCCACCTTAGATCTCTTGCTGATGATGAAAACTGATACTTCAGCTTCAAACACCCACTGATAAATATTCAGACTCAGTCAAGTTTTTTGTTCTTATTTAATTTTCTGTGATTTAAAGAGCTGATAAATTAGTCAAATTTAAGACTGGGCATTTTGATTGATTGACTGATTGGGTGATTGAATGGTTGGTTGGTGGATTGATTGATTGCAATAATTTGTGGCAATAAATTTAGGATTTGTGTTTAAAAATGAACAGGGCCCAGGGCTCCGTAACTCGAAAGCATCCCGAATTGCGAATAGTGAGATCACCTTTTGTTACGAAACTATTATATGGGGCTAGTAAAACACAAGTTATGGAATAGAGGCATTAACGCTGGGTCGCAATTTGCGATGCTTTTGAGTTATGGAGCCAAGGTTAAAAACGGAATTAGATTTTGGGGAAAAAAAGTTCTCTTGCTAAGATACAGGCTATAAAATTGATGGTAAAAGAAGATACTGTAAGTTTCAAGGATATTGGGTAGAAGTGTATAGTCTTATCTCTTACATGTGTAAAAAATAGAGTGCTCTGGATGGTTACTTTTTCAAAGCTTTTACAAGTTGAAACAAATGTTGCAAGGATTCGTAGCGAATGAATTCAGAATTTAAACTGATGTCCAGATTGGTGTGATTGCTACAAACACGAGAAAGATAAAAAGAGAAATTTAAAAAGAGGGAAATTGACAGGAATCCTTTTTTTGTAAGTGATATTTAAAACTGATGACCCAGTGACTGAATTAGACAACACTTAAAACATGACAAAAAAGGGTTGAAAAACTTGCAACAGCTATTTCTAAGGTAATTGATACATGGCTTTTCCTTGAGTCTAATGGAGTTTCAGATTGATACAGGTGTTCACAGAATTACAAAATAGGGCCAGACATTAATGGAATTTGACATGAAAAAACTGATAGTGTTAGTGATCCCCTCCAACCGGGGAGTACATGGAATTATTTTCATGACTAGCTGTAGAACACTAGAGAATTCAGAAGGTAGACCTGAATTTTTTCAAAAAAAAAAAAAAAAAAAAAAAAAAAATTACAAGTGTGTCTTCTTATAAAAGTTTGCACCCATTAAAATCCAACTTTATTCAGGATAGGAATATATAATCTTCATATTATTTTGTCTGAAGCATTTCATTATTGTGATATTTTGTCATTTAATGAGTGATTGAATATGGAAATGTCTCATAGAAAAGTGCCAGCTTATATATTCAGATTATCCAAACCTTACTTTTAACGACAATGACAAGGATTTATGGACACATCAGTTGCAGTTTACTTAAAAAAACATTTAGTTAACTACAAAAAAAAAAAAAAAAGAAGAATAAGAGAATTAATAAAAAGAGAAATATACGATCGAATAGATATATATGAAATAATGAATAGATTTGGTTCATACTTTTCACTTTCCACATGAACTTATACCATGACCTTCCTCAGAGTGACCAAAAGCTTTGTGAGGTATAGCTTTAATTTTGTGTAGAAAGTAAAAAGTTTAAACCTATGATCATTATCAGCAGACTACAAAGATGACTTTCCATCAGAAAATTACTGGAAACTCATTTGTATGGTTACCATAATGGATACACATCTTCACTTTGCAGTAACGAATAATACTATGGTAGTTATGCTTATAATAGATGAAATATTTCAGTGTTCTCAGTGTTCTCTGCCTGCCTGTAGAATCATAACAGTTGAAAGAATTGACTCATACTTACTCACTGTCACACAATATTGTATTTTCTTATTTCAGAGAAGGTCAGGAGAATTGATGGACTCTATGGAGCCAGTATTTCATGGGTTGCTGACAGTGTTGGATGAGGTGCTGATTCCCAGTCTGTGTATGATGAACTGCAACTGTGGAATGAGTGAGGAAATCTGGGCCCTGCTCAAGTATTTACCCTATGAACACAGGTAGGAAGCAGACCCTAGTGTTCTTCTGTACTTGTTTCACATTCATTGAGGAGTTCTGTAGACCCGAAAATTAGTAACCGTTGTTGTTGTTTTAAGGGATGGATTTTACGTAAGAAATTTTGTAGTCTCCAGTCTTGAGTTATTGAAATTAGGAGCATGTGATCCCCACGATCTATCAGCAAGCTTCTTATGTGAGTTAAAGGAACCCACGAGTTTTCTCAGCAAACTTGCCCATCAAATGCAGGTGAAAATCTATACTTCATATTTGTTCACCTTAACTGAGTAAAGCACTATCAAAAGATGCCAACTTTTTGCCTCTGAAGTTTGCCAAATGTAACAGCAGTTGGTTTAAAACTGAAGAGCAACTAGGCTGTGGGTTTCTTCTCCAAGCCCCAAGGCAAGGAGTCACTAGTAGTGTTCCTTTGGAGCTTGCTTGCATTGAAAACAAATGGCAGTGTGTATCCGTTATAAAAGAAGAGATAAATTCTTCCTTCCTAGAAATGACGTCCAATATGATAATATTTGATGGTTTCCAGTTACTCTGTCTAAAAGGATTTTTCAAACATAGATGATTAAATGAAATTTTAGTACCTTGGCTTAATCTCTACCTGGAAAGCATTGTTGCCTGGAAGCGATCTGTTTGCAACTATTCACCCAGAAAATTGAACCAGCATCGTCCAATATTGACTTACTTCCTTCTTACCAAGAAATTGTTTTCAAGATCCTTGCTTCGAATGTCACTAAATGGAAGATATCAATGACAATTTTGCTTTTTTTGGAGAAAGTGAGAGAGAGAGGTTTCTAGAATAAACACATTTTTCACTACACTCAATCAATATTGAAGTCTGTGGAAGAATTGAACATATTTATACACTAACAACTGACAAAGGTCCCTGGTGAGGAACACATTACCTTTTGGTACTGGCACCTATATCTTTAACAACTTATAATTTATTATAGTTTATGAAAAGTGGAATGGAATCTTTTGGTATGACAGTCAAACCATATGAAGCTTCCAGGACTCCCACACCATCACCCTTAAACAATATTGCCGTGAAAAACGTCACAGGGCAATTTAGAGTACTAGATTTAATATTCAGGTACTTCCATGACTTAACAGTAATAATAAAAGTGTGAAATTTGATGATCTATTAGATTACAAAATTTATAGGGATTATGCTATTGGAATGGCTAGACTGTGCCTGCAATGGAATGAACTCAATTGAAAAGTGTGTGCAACCTTTTTCAAACTTAATTTCAGTGTGGTGATAGCCCTTTTTTTTTGCTTCATCAAAGATGCAACTTTTTTGCCCTCTGGCTTGCAATATCCCCTGTCAAATTAGCAGTTTACAGGCAGATAAAATATAGATGAAAACTGTTATGAATCTTATGGTCTATGAACCTGTTTGTAAATGACAAATTAAGGTAATAAAGCTGATAAAAAAATCTACAGTCAGATTAAGTCTGAAGGAAATCAATAGATATCTACCTCGAGCTGGTAATGGAAATGATGAGACTTTATCTCAGCAGTAAGGGGGAATCTTGGAACCTTTGTTCACTCTTACAGACAACTTGAATTTGGAGGTAGATGTGTTTTTAGAGGAATGGCAAATGAAATATAAAATTATATTATATGTGCAGTCTCATTTACATCTCTGACACACCCTAAAATGAGCAATGAATTACAGATCAGACTTGTAAAAGAAATTAGACTAAGTCTTTAAGTATAAGGATGTGTGATTAAAAGATATGTTTATACAAGTTTTGAAAATATCCACAGCAGCTCAATAATTAACAATTAATTCATTGAAACATCTGCTTTACAAAGTTGTGCTGTGAATTTGCTCAGCTTCTCCATGTTGTGGCAAAATTCAGCTTCTGTACAACATGATGTAGTTGACTTGTTCATCTTCTCCAGTTTTTGTACTATGTCCAAATTCAAAGTCTTAGGACAAAACAAT
Organism: Lingula anatina; assembly: GCF_001039355.2. The sequence continues at coordinate 31,291 of NW_019775517.1, forward strand.
GCTGGCAACTTATTCATCTGTTCTCTAGGTAAAAAGCAATGGAACTTTTGATCATACAAGAACCAGACCTGTTAACTTGCTTAAACAAATGGATGCAAGTCGTAGTACTTCTCAATTAGAATGCCTCTTGATTGACCCATTGATGTGACTAATTTGATGAAATATATAATGATTAAAGATATGCTTTTACTGTAAAACTTAAGTAATGCTGCAAATCTTTATTTTTTTTACCTGTGAGTCTGTGAGAGATATATGTTTGCAATTACCTCTCATATTTCAGAAACACTCAGACTTCATTAGTTCATTATTTACGGGTAATTTAACTAATCCATGCACATGGAAAAAAAAACCTATCAACTTACTGAGTTTCTGACTCAGGAAAGAACACTTGACTCTGCTCTCCAGGGACTTGAAACATGTCATCAGAAGTCCTCCACTTTAAAAATTGCAGCTTGATCAATAAAGCCACATAGATCTGATTGTTTTGCCTTGAGTTGGCTCTTGATCATGAATTCATACAGCCAACAAATTGAAACAAAAACAGCAAATCCAGCATTTTAGAAAAAAAAAAAAAAAACAAGAATATGACAGTTATGGTAGATAAACCCTTTTACTTAAAATGTGAGTTTTAGGGAGCGTTCAGATAAACCCATTGTACTAGCTGGATCAGTTCAACTCTGTGGGAGATTTTTCCTAATTGCAATCACTGTCATTGGTTTTAATTTCTGGCACAACGTCAAAATGAAAATTTGTGTAAGAGAAAGTAAAAAGATTGTCAGCAGCAAACAGAATTTACCTTCAAATAATTCATAATGTAATGTGAATTGATCACAAATAAAAACTTCTCACCTCTTTTAGCCATCACTTGATCCTTGGAATATTTCCCAAGCACTCCTAGACATTAGCAAAAAGCCTAATGTTTCAGCTGTATGTACTTCCCAGGTAGACACATAAACTGCAAAATAATCCTGTGATTGATTTCCCTGAAGATTTTTTTTAGACTTCACATGAGTTTCTTGATGTTTGGAAGTTTTAAAGATCACCACGAACATTACTCTTTTAAATGCCCTCTCTTCACGATTTCCAAATGATTACCTACTTAGTAAGACCTTCTGACAAACTCCCAAGTCGAAGAGTTGGGTTAACACTACACCTAACTGGACCTCTCATGGATCACTCCTAGTGCACACTTATGTCTAACCAATGAGCTTCTGATTGAACTTTGTCACGCTTTCATTTTCTTTAACGGAGACTTTAAATGCTTTACATAATGCAGTCAGTTTATTTCCTCGTTTGTTGAGTCCTAACTGTTGTGCTCTTGGACCGACCCAAGCTGAGACCTGTTGGTGTTGTGTTAACCTGCCTAACTGTTAGGACACCTGCATATTTTTAGGACTAGCCTCAAACTGCGTGTTCCACTCTTTATATTAAGATATAAAATTGGAAGTTCCGACTTATAAACATGCTCTCAGCAGGGTTGCCTCACCTCAGTGAATGGAAGTTTTTTTTCTGATTAAATCTCAAAACCTAGACAGGTGGCTTTAAGGATAACAATTATCTAACATTTCTTTTTTTATTTTTTGTATGAATATTTTATAGATCATTAAGAAGGATTGAGTGACTCCTAAGTACAAAAATCCATAAGTGTTTTGTTGACTTTTCAGCAATCAGAGAGCTAGAAATAGATCACCTGCAGACAGGGAAGGATTAAGATTAAGAGGGATTACCTTTAGTATGTTCAATTTCCTGAAAATATTTAAAGGTTTAGCTGACCTTCTTATCCAGGGTTTTTGATAAGGTCAAATAGATTAATTGTTTTTATGACATGACAGGTGTTATCTACTTTCATTTGTACTCATTTTTTTTTCACATAATAAAGCTATGCATGTTTTGGCCCATTTGTAGTTCATGTGAGACCATCTGTTTGCATTAGTGGAGTTTTGACTACCTAATCAGTTTACTAGGCATATGTTAGGCGCCTTAAGGTGTATGCAGGTAAATTTCTGTATTTTAAAACATTCTGTAGAACTATTCAGTTTTTGTGGCAGCAAGGCTAAGAAGAGGATGCCACATGGGTTATTAGCACCAGATAGTTTAGTGTTTTGTCGACTCTCGTTAAAGAAAGATGATCCTTTCTGCTAATGTTTTTAACCTTCTCTATCACAAAGTGGCATCTTTTACTCCTGGCTCCTAACTGAAGGATTAGAAAAAAACTTTTTTTTTTATTATTTGCTCAGTGGAACCAAACATTTTGATGGTGAGAGGCCTTAAAGAGTATTCTGATGCCAATTTATCTGAATGAAGTGCTCAAATTTGGTACGTGAAAGTTGTAGATTTTTAATTTCTATGCATACTGATGCTAACCTTTTTGAAAAAAGCACCCATTCTCTAATGAAGACTTGGTCCATCTCTTTTTGGCAAAGTTTTTATTGATGAAAGCATTCATAAAGAGGTATTGTCTCATAATTAGTGACAGTCAGAAATGTCTTCTGTCTGTTTAATGAATTTAATATTTATTGTTTCCTTGAAAAATGACACTGTGCCAGTGGTTGATGCATACTGTGAAAAGCATGTAATGTAGTAACACTTATTTTGTATGTGCATTTTGTCTTTTTTTCTTTTCTGTATCTTTAAAAAACATTGATATGTAAAAAAAAATGCCTATTATTGATTTGGAAGAAATGTCAGTGTGATGCATTTAAAAAGAATGAGATCAAGTAAAATTGTTGTAAAGTAGAAGACATGAGCATTAAAAGTTTAAGTTTTAAGTTCAAGAGTGGGAATTAAAAGAATACATTGAATATGGGTTTCTTAGATTGCTATTTAGGAGAAGATGAGTATTTCTTCAGATTGAATTCATTCCAGTCAGGGTTGGTATTTACAAAGGATGTGCCTTACAAGAAGTCTCCCATTTCACTTTCACATGAAATAATATTGAATCTTTTAATCTTTCTATGGTAAACTGACATGATTATACTATTCTGCTATTGCTTAGTTCTGTCAAATGAAATTAGCTTAAGGTTTGGCCACTTTGATTTCATTTGATAATCAGATAAACTGGTCCAGTGATCAATGCCTGAAGTATTGACTATATGTTACATGAATTTTACTTCCAAATAGTTTGTTTTGTTGAGTGGTTGACGTTGACGTAATGAGAAAATTGGACGATGTACTTAAATTTAGACATGCTTGTTACTTTTTCACTTACCACACATACTTGTTGAGTTTACCTTAATCCCCATGTGATAACATACCCAAACAAATACCCCACTGCCTGTAGCTTAAAGGGATTAGTTAGTAGGAATTAAATCTGAGGATCAAAGACATAGATTTCGGCCAGAACCTCAGACACAATTTGTTTGACTGAAATGACTTTGAGGCTAGTGATAAAAATGAGCAATTGAATTTTTTTTAATTTTCTGTTAATTTCAGTGACTTGAGTAAACAACCAAAAGACATTATACCTTTTAGTAATTTTTATCTAAGTGATTTTCATTTATTTATTTATATTTCCAGATATCTTCTTTATGGGCATTGGAAAAATGAAACATACAACATTGAACCTAGATTGATCAAAATAAGAGCAGATTGCCTAGAACGAGCTAAGTATATCATGAAGTAAGCACACTACAGTTTTTCCCTTTATTGATCTTAAGAAAAATGTACTATTTTAAATTCAGATTTTAAGAAAAAAATCCTAGTATTTTAGGTGTGGATCCAGGACATATTGCTCACAACTTATCATTGACTATTCTAGAAAATTGTATTATTTTATATAATAAGTTTTAAAATATGCTGTTATCTGAAATATTATTGATCATTAATTTTAGTCTATAACATAAATTTTTTTTTTTTTGCACTTTTTAAAGGGATAATAACTCTTCGTATGAGATCTATATTTCACAATAAAAACATTGTGAATAACTCATAGAAATGTAATATATTCTGTTTTACCACAAAAACGGCAGTTATAGCTATTTTTTCTGATATCTGAGCTTGTCTTTAGACCACGTGACCTCCATTGATGGCTATACTGTGTTAAAATCTCTTAAGAGATTTTAACAAAAAACCAAACTTTTTAGAAAAAAACCAGGGACTAACTCTGAATGTAAAAATGGATTCATTTACCATTGGTAAGTATGGGAAAATTGTTGTTTACTCCAGGAAAATTCATTTTTTGGCCGAAACGAAGAGTTATTATACCTTTAATATGATTTTAAATCATTTTGATTAAAATGATACAATATTGTACTGAAAATATCTTACTAAAATTGTTTATTACTTTTGTTTTGCAGGAGATTGTCCAAAGAAAATGTAAAGCCTTCAGGTCGTCAGATTGGAAAACTAAGTCACAGCAACCCTGGGGTTATTTTTGAATATGTAAGTGTTGAATAGGACACATGCTGAGGGTGACTGTTACCTTGAAAATGTACTGCTTTCTAAAGCATGGCTTGTGTGAATAATACAGTGAACAAAAGGCACATCTATATGATTTGATTTGATTGAAAAGCATTTGCTATTTTTATGAAAAATTGTTTTCCCAGTTGGCAAGCAGTCGGAAAAATGAAGGCCAGTCCCTCTTACTAATGTATCAGTAAAACTTGTCGACACATATATATAT
>NW_019775517.1:37795-87057 GCF_001039355.2 Lingula anatina
ACATAAGCAGTTGTATTGTTTTATATGTCTTTAAACATTATGTAATATTATTTTATGCACTGTCATCATTTTTCAAATATTGAGACTTTCATAATGTGAATTTGAACTCTCATGGTCCTGAAACTGTAATCTTATTGAAGTGGTGGATTGAGACCATCTTCTGGGTCTTCCGGAAGATAGTCAGGTTATTAAGTTTATATTGACTGGTATCTATTTTTTTCTGTTGGAAGACCATCAAAATGGAGGATGGATCAACATAGATACTTTGTAATACTGTCAGAAAATATCTCTGGGTCTGCTCCTGTTATTGACCATGTTACCTGTTGTGCAAGATTAAAATTCAGTGTTGACTGACAGTGCTATTATAAGCATTATTTATTATTGCATCAAAATTGAAAAAATGACCTTTTTTGCATCTTTATTTTCTGTTTTTTGTCTGTACATTTGACAGCTTTGCTGCCTTGTTTGACTAATGATATCAAAATGCTTAAACCATGTTTTGCAAAGATTTTACTTTATTATTAATAAGATGTAGGCCTATATAAACCAACCTTTACAGGTTTCGTAGTCTATGACTATATGCAGAATTTTGCAAATACACCCTCGGTTAAAAATAAGTAGCAAGCCCATGGTTTTGAACTGAGGTAAAAGTCTGACTGTCTCTAATTTTCATTTTCAGGGTGGATATTTTGCTCAGGTCAAGAACATCAAGAAATCCTCAAATCGTCTAAAGGAGACCCTGTTAGAACATGACCTGGCCATCCCTATGTGTCTGCTGATGGTGCAGCAGAGAGATTGTATAGTGTACCAGGAGGGAGGGGACAGGTTTATCAAACTGGTGGGGAAATTATATGATCAGGTAGGTGGAGTGTTCTAGGAAAGAAGGAAAGGAGTTCATCTAACTGGTGGGAAGCTTATTTTTAGATCAATTTTTGGTCTAAAATTCTTTTGTTAAACTGGCCTTTTTTCCTTTCCAATATGGTGTATTCAGATCAGTAGTCAAAGCTTTACTCTTAAGAGATTCAGAATTGAAACGCAGAATGGTAAATTATTTCATAAATTATATATGACTTCCAGTGCCAAGACACCCTGGTCCAGTTTGGCAGCTTCCTGTCCACCCAGCTGAGTACAGAGGAGTTTGTGAAGAGATTGCCCTCCATAGAAGTACTGGTTGGAGATTATCATGTAGCACCGGATGCCGCTTTTTTCCTTTCAAGACCTATGTATACTCATGCAATCAATGTAAGAGATGCTGGATAACTATTATAGTAGTGTCTATTATGTCATTTATTAATATTTTGTGTAGTTTTTAAGATTTATTTTCTTTCTTGACTTATTTGGCTGGTCCCATTTGATAGTGATTTATATACATATAGTTTATTTTATTTAAGGAAAGAAGAATGAAGAGAATTGGAATTGGTTTAAACTGTAGAATCTGATATAACAGAAATACTTTTGTCCATGCTATGATATCACTTGTGTTATTTTATGTATGAATTTACTTTTACCATTACTGAAGTGAGTTTATGAATATAAAGGTGGGGATACCTGTGAGAGCAACTGTTACTTTGCAAGAAAATTATCTAAGCAAATCTGTTTATTTCAGACAAAATTTGATGAGCTTAGAAAAATAGATAAAAGCAATAAAAACAGTACCAATCAACTGAAGGTAGGTTATCTTTTTCTACAGTGTTATCTGTTACTGTATATACCATGACTAAAATAACTGTAAAACAAAAATTATTTATATCAGTCATTTTCATGTTTTAAGGAATAATGCTATGGGAGCTGTTTGATTTTCTCACTGTTATATGCATTCATGTGTGTCATTTTTCTGATTATGACTATTTTACATAATAGCTGTGTCAGTAGTGCATATAGTTACAATACTGTATACTCTATACTATCAATATATATCTTAAGACTCAGAGGTACATAGAGGCAGCAGCATCTGTGATGGAGCCAGTGATAGAGGCTGTGAAACCAGTCAACTCTCCAAAGGTGTGGGAGGAAATAAGGTAGGAAATAGGTTTAAGGTTTGCATCTGTCCATGGCCATTAACCACTAGGTTTGGTTCTGTACTATTGATTTAAAAATGAAGAATTTTTTCATAGGTATAAGTCCAGTCTGGCAAGTGGAAATTTATGATAAGGTTAATTTTCTGGTGTCTATAAATTCATCTTCAGACTGTTAATTTTGATTAATACTTACTAGTAGCCTAGTAATCTTCTGGTGTCTACTAGTCTGATTCTGACTTAAAAGTTCAGGGGTACATTATGATTTCTAAGAACTACCTAAATGCTGTCAAGTTGCTGTTATTTTTGTTAAAGATATGATTTAATATGTTGATATAAAATCTGTTACTGGGTTACTTACTAAAACTTACAGTAAATATGAATATGAAAATAGATAAATTAATACAAACAAATGCCCGGTGTTTGTTCCAGTCCTCAGTTCTATGTGACATTCTGGTCCCTGTCCATCTATGACCTCCATGTCCCCAGTGTGGCCTATAATAAACAAATGGACCAGCTGAGGAAGGTCCAGCAAGCAGTGGACGAGACCAAGGACATGGTAAGCACCCCCCCTCTCTCTCTCTCTCTCTCTCTCTCTCTCTCAATCACTCTTGTTCTTTTTCTCTCTCTCTGTCTCCCCCCTCTCTCTCTTGTCCTTGTCACTTGTAAAGAAAGGATGACTTTTATTGTATTCCTTGTCACTTTAATGAGGAGGAGTCACTTAATTTGGAGCTAGTTGCTTTGTTGTTATGGCTTTTAATCAGAGTGATTGAACATATAACATTTGTTTAAGAGTCTTGTGTTCTGCATAGTTCATTTTCAGGTAAATGAGTAACTTTGCTTTGTCAAAGTTAACAAGCCTACTTGTGATTTTTACTCTAACTGACAAACTGCATATAAATGAGATTTGTCATTACTATGCTTATGATATACAATTTAATATGAGCTGTTAGAAAATTATTTTATGCTCTTCTTAAAGTCTACAACTGCTACTTTTACTTCTCCTCCTCCTCCTCCTACTACTACATATCTTGAAAATAAGAACCACAATAGTATTGGGAGTTAAAGTACCTTTTAAAATTTTTATTCATAAAAGAAAAATAATTTCTTTAGGCTCAAAGCAAGAAGAAGAAGGAGCGAGAGAGGTGCTTTGCCCTGATAGACAAACTGAAGGATGAGGAGAGGAAACAGGAGGAACATGTCCAGAGGGTGGTGGCCAGACTGAAGGGAGAGAAAGACAACTGGATTCCTGCACGTATGTCTGAATATCTCGGAGACTGATTATTAGTTAACGCTAGCAAGTAATGTGTCCAAAGTGTGATAAGTTTTCTGTGATAGAATTTTGAAAAATTTTAATGAATTGCCCTCCATCTATTGTGGAGATTGCAAAATTTTATTTTTTGTTGTATCAAAGTTTTCAGTCAAAAATACAAATGTGTAATACATTGATACCTCAAAATAGAACAAAAACATGAACACATATATACAAAAATAAAAGCAGCAGAGTGGAAAATACTGAGAAGGTATTTGACAGAATTGATGGATATCCAATTAAATTCTGCAAATTAAATAAAATTATTTCACAAAGCAAACCTGCTGGGCTTCACACATATAAATCTCTGATGTATTTTAACCATGTATTAGTCAAATGATTGAATGTGTTTAAGCCAAGTAAAATTATGTATATAGCTGAGGGAAACTTGTCAGAGTGCAAAATATATATGTGATAAAAACAGTCAGGTAACAAGTTAAGATCTTACCTTAATTTTTCCTTCTTAACCTCTCATCCACTGCTACATGTTACAGCTCAGTGGAGCTTTAAGATCTTGAGTTATGGTAAAGAGGCACTTCACAGCAGATAAAAACTTGATGAGGTTCAGCTTTTATAAGTTATTTAAAACACATGGTCTGAATGAAATTATATCCCAAGGGGTGGGCCAAGAGGCCACATGCCGGATGCTCCGTGTCACGCTTTGTAAGGTGAATGAGCCTGGCAACGTGTAATATATGTCATAGAACTGAAAATCTGACTTCACTGAATTGAAATTACATATGTAAAGCACCCCAGAATGAGTAAATTATGTAGCCTCTGTTTCCCCTTCATTATTATGGTTTCGCCATTAAAGTTGAGTGAGGTTCAACTTGAGACGTTTGGTCTGTAAACAAGAGGGCAGGGCTGGCTATTATTGGTAATTCACTGTCTAAATAAGAGACCAAATCCCTCCCTCACTGCCTATACAGCTAGCTTTTAGTTCTTCTAAATCCAGGGCTTTGTTTATTGGCACAATGACTTAGATAGAAACTTAGGTGTTGAATTTTGAGGAATTTATACAATGGTATGTGACACAAGTCTTGCCCTCTGTGTTGTATTTGTAGATATATACAGTTTGATAGTGAAACAGAACCTTGTCCTTTATTGTGAGTAGATCAGGTTTGATTTGTTTGCAAAGTGAATTTGAAGTCATGAATTTATGATCTTCTTACCAAAGGTGTGACTTGGGTTCAATTTGTCAGATTCACATTTCAATGGCATATTTGAAAGACTCATTTAAAATGTATTGGTTGATTAAAAACACATTATTGGTAAATCTAGGATTAATGTCCTGTGAAAGGCGTTAAAGTATACCTCGTAAAGTGTTGTTTTGAATATCCAGTATTTGATTAGGGTTAAAGATGTTTGGATATATTATAATTTGATAGCCACATGAGTATGATATTACAGAATTTGATAATTTACAGAGTCTGTCTAATTTGTTATTGAGTATAATTTTAAGCTGTGGTTTATTTAAATATTACTTTTGGAGTAACACCACATTTTCTGTAATTGTATTTGAAGTACATTAGTATGATTTGCAAAAAAAAAAAAAAAAAAAAAAAATGGTGATTTAAATAAATTGTAGGTAAACATTTTTCAAATAGTATGTGAAGCCAAGGTATATTTGAAGACAGGTGCTTGACAATTAATGTAGTTAACCAGGGACTCATTTAGCAAGCATGGCAATCATTTTGTTATGGAAAACAAGCAATTATTAGACCAGTTTTACATGACGTTAAATGGCTGTGCTCAGTACGCCTGGTGGGATCTGTTTACTGATGTTAATGTTTTGTTTGAACAGAAAACAGCAGATGTATCACTTTGAGTTCCTCAATTTGTGTGGAACATGTTTCTTATGATGAACACATTTATCCTTGTGGAGAGAGAGAGAGAGAGAGAGAATGAAAGTGCCTGACTATGATCTTGATAACCTCTCTGACAGTTTAAAATTATATTTCTCAGGTATATCCAAAGCACATAGATTTAACTGAAAACAAAAAGATTTAATTTAATTGTTTTTTTTCTTCATTATCTGTTTTTTTATACAGATTCAGTTCAGTAATGGTCATGCTCATCCTCTTTATATTATAGGCTCCACAAAAAATGACACAATCACTCAGTTCCTCCAAGTTTGCATTTTTCCTCGCTGCTGTTTCACTGCCAGTGACGCAGTCTACTGTGCAAAGTTTATAGAGGTCCTACATGAGCTGAAGACTCCAAATTTCTCCACTCTTATCTGCTATGACAGGGTATGTGTCAGTAGTATGCTATAATTTGTTTTTTTTTACTTATGACTTTTTGATTATGCACAGTATGATTTGATTTTATCTGATCTACTTAGCTTTGACAGGAAATGAATTTGTCTATATATGCTGATTTGTTTATTTATACTGTGCACTTCTGAATGAGAATTTAGCTCACACATGTGATATATTCTGTACTTGTACTTCCATATAACAGATATACTGTGATATTACGTATACCGTGGCTTGCTGTACTGAGAATGAAGCCCACAGATATGGCAGGTTCCTCTGTGCAGCATTTGAGACTATCATGAGATGGCACTCAGACAAGGCTGTCTTTGAAAAGGTACAGGGATGAAACAATAGTAATTTACTTAAAATTCATTTTCCCAAAGATTAAGCTTAAACTTTACCTCTTTGAATAGATTCTGAAACAAGAATGACATTCTTCAGCAACAGAAGTAAGTAAATGTTTGTGATTAAAAACGTATATTTTTTTAAAATCCCAAATTGCTATTATGATTCAATAGACTACTGTACCTACACTAGAGATCTGGTTTTTGCAATTGCTTTCCAAATTAAAGTTTTGAATAATTGAAGACAATCTGTTAATTTTTCATTCTTTTCTCAGCTTCTATTCTATCTGTCACTTCCAGGAGTGTGGTAGTCATCCAGGTTTTGTAACAGTGTACAGGAAGACTGACACCAATAACAAGACCAACCAACATGGCCAGCTGGACTATGAGAACTACAGGCATATCTGTCACAAATGGCAGTTTAGAACCACCAAGGTGAGGTCATGCATGTGCACACATGTACACACACACTGAGGCATCCGATAACATGGTCGTCTGAATTATTAATAAGACTGAATTTAAAACCCCGTTAATTGCATACTTACACAACAGACTACCCCCTGAAATGTAATTTTAGTACATTGTTTTTAAGACTGTAAAATCTTATTTTGCACCATTAGAAAACATGAGAGTGAGATGATTTTTTTTTACCAAAAGGTACTAGATCTGTCTCTTATTATATTTTTTTTCTTTTCTAATTTTAGGCTATGGTGGCTTGTCTTGAATCAGGAGATTATGGACAAATCAGGAATGCTCTCATTGTGCTCACTAAGGTAAAGTTTGACATAATCCCATAAACATATTTGTAAATTAATTCAGATGAATGCCAAAAGAATCGGAACCCATAAAAATTTTAATAAATCCTACAGAGGTATAAGGGATAACTGGATCTTTGGGGAATGATCATACACATATTGAAGTTTAAGTACAACAAATTCCTTGAAATTTGATAGACTTGTAGGATTTATTAAAAAATTTATCGGCTCGTTTTTTTTTGGTCACTCTGTATTATTATTATTATTATTAACTTGCATTTCTTTGCTATCAAATATTTGCAGACTTATAAATTTGAAATCCAAAATGAAACCTTAACTTACTGTATAAAAGTATTTTTTTTCTTAAAAGTACACGTATGCATTGTACATCTTAAAAATGTACCTTATTACTACTACATCATTGTTACACAATTTGTCATTGATTAAGTTTCCTCTGCCACTTACACCCCATTCTCATAGATTAGATCGACCTACATTGGATCGACCTAACTCCCTGGGGGTTCACGCTAAATAGCTGTCAGCCGGGCGGACACGAAAGTTAATTACCCCTTATAGCTTGTAGTAGGCGGGGACGGACACTTAAGGCGGATTATCTGACAGTAATCTAGTGAGACTCCCCGCGGTGATAGATCGATCTAAAAGTTGTGAGAACAGAGCCTAATACTATGATTTAATGGACCATGGATTGTGTAGGTTCTCCAATACTACCCCAAAGTCCTGAACTATGGGCAGGCTCTGGAGAGGAGGGTGGACAGGATACGGCAGGAGGAGAAGGAGAAGAGACCAGACATCTATGCTTTAGCTATGGGGTAAGAATTGAAGGGTCCAGATTAGTGAGAATTGCCTGATTTGGGGATAATTTGGACCAGTGACCTTGTTGTGTGTGTATGCATGTGCGTGTGTGTATGTGAAACGTGAAATTTCAGAGTTCAACAATCATCAGGGCTGCATGCTTTCTTTAAGGTTAATTGAGTGTTAATCTCTGATATATTTCTGAATATATTTTTGGAATCCTGCCATCTTTTATGTTGATTGATTACTACGTGAGAATTTTCTGAACCAGTTTTATTTACTGTTGCACCAATGGAATATTTTATCATGATTTATTCATCATTATTATATTATCACTGTGACAGGTATTGTGTTGTGAATAATAGTAGATGTTATCATATTTTTGCCCTCTGTTCCAGCTACATCGGGCAGCTGAAGAGCAAAAAGAACACATGGATTCCAGAACAAGAGTTTCATATTAAAGAAAATGTAAAAAGAGTTTTGTTAAGTTTATTTTTTTGCTAATTTAATAATATATAATATAGGAATTATTTATTTGCCAAATGTAAATGCAAATTAATCATACCATCATGTTTCCGGTACAGATAAAAAAAAACTCTTAAGCTCTTAAAATAAACTGGGAAAGGTAAATTGACAGGTTCTCCCTGTTCATAAGGAATAAATCACCTTGATATGCTATTTAGTTAACGAAAAAATATCAGTCATTGAGTGGAAATTTGAATGCTTTTTTATGAGACTAGTAAGAATGGTTCGTGATATGCTTCCAGACACGGCGTGTACAGAGCAAACAAGGCACCACAGTAAAGACAAACAGCCAGTCAGCACCAGTGAAATCTGAACCCAACGGTACAGGGACTGCAGCCACAGCCTCAGAAAATGGCAAGACAACAAGTTCTGGCAGAGTCAAAGAAGAGAAGGATGTGAAACAAGAAGGTATGTTTAATTAGATGGTGTTAGTTCTTAGACTAGTAATATTTTTTAAAAAGATATTTGAAGTTTGTGATTAATAAGTAGGATTTAGTGTAAGCTAAGACCATGTTTGAATTGCCCATCTACAACTCAAAAATCTCTGTTTAAAACTTGAGATGGAATCAGACTGAACTCACTCTAGGATGATGTTTTTAGTTAAATGATTTTTAGGAAATAAAAAAAAAAGGTATTCGGAACTAACTTCTATTTACCTGAACCAAATAAGACTATTTTATGCATTGTAAAAATTCATATTTGCTGTTATTAGCTCACATTTGAGTATATGCTGAGTGCTTTTTAAGCACGAAAAATTGTCATGTATTCATAGTTAGTGTTTGTATAATGCAGGGAAGGAGAGAAGCAAGGAGTCCAGGGAGAGAGAGGTGAGGGAAGGGAGCAGGGAGGAGAGAAGACTGGAGAAAAGTGACAGTCAGAGCTCTGACAGGTCTGAGTCCAGAGCAGACACTGGGAAGACACCAGACAGTAAATCTTCAGAGAAAAAGGAACAAGGGTGAGATAATTATGAGATATTTTAGTTGATTCTGAAGGCACATAACTAAATTAAACTACAGACAGACATGTTCCAGTGCAGCTCAAACATATTTTGAAATAATTTCTTAAGTTATTTAAGAGATGGCATACTGTTTGCCTTGAGGAAATATTTTACATTTTCTTGACTCGGTATTTCCAGTTTTGTAGATAGCAATCTAAAAAACCCTTCAGTTGTGTATAGCTTTCTGAAGTCTGCCACTTTTATGTTGAATTTGGTTACNTCCATACAAATCTTCAAGTGGTTTGATATGTCCATGTGGCTCTGGGAAAGTCAGTAATCCAGTATGGAAAAAAAGATATGGTGTTCAGCCGTGTCCTTGGATCCTGGGGAAAATAGTTTCTACATAGAGGGATACAGTATTGCCTGTAGCCATGCTTTAGCCAATTTGTAGCCATGCTCTAGCCAACTTGTAGACATGCTTTAGCCTAGATACAGGGTGCAGTGGATGACAACTATGATGATGAGGATGATGGCAACAACAGCAGCAGCAGCAGCAAGGACCAAAAAAAGAATAAAAAGATGATGACAAAAGCCATGGAACCTCTGATGTGCATTCATAGTGGAAAACTAAAAGTGCATGCTATGACTGTACAATGCCTAGTTTAAAAAATCACAATGCTGATTTCAAATGACATGTCAAAAGAGGAGAATCCATTCGTATGTGTTTGTTGCATTTATTTGCAAAAAATATATATATATTTGTGTAAATCATGCTTCGTATGTGCATTGGGAACAATGCAGTGATTGAATCTTGTACCAAAGAACTTTTTGCTTTAAAAGTCAACAGGTCAAGCAGTGTGATGACATATTGATTTATATACTGTTTCCACACAAATGTAATTTGTGTTTGGCAGTAGTTAAATTCATTGATCTGATTAGTTTTTACCAAATGTCTACCATCATAGTACTTTTATTCTTTTAAACTCTGTGCCATTGTTATTTTTGTGTGGAAATGCAGTGATATTGTAGATTTATACATGTTTTTATGATATTGAGTTCATTCTTAAGTCTTCATTATTAGGTGTTTTTCTTTCTTTTCTATAAACTAGTACTTTTGGTTCATTCTGAAACATTTGATGCATTTTGTCTGTACAGATCGAGATATACAATAACTTCAAGAGTCCAGTATCAGTAGTGCTTTATTTATGTAATAAGCTTCATTTGTTGCTTCAAATAATAAGGTGTTTGTTTTGTTTTAAAATTAAGGCCTTTTTAAATTATTTTATGAGAAAGGCTTAAGATTTTGTGCATTAACCTGCATTTGACAGTAAGTATATTATTTAATTATTTACTTTAATTATTTGATTATAGTTACTGTGATGATGAAGCAGATTATCAAAAACAAAGCCAATCAATTATTCATAGAGAAAGATTGTAAAATTTGGCAAGAGTCTGTGTAGTTTTAATTCATGAAAAACTCTTGTTTGTTATAGATGTATTTGTTTCAGCTTAAACAGAAAAAGGGAGAAATACTTGATGCAGTTGGGCAAAAGAAGAAAAAATAAATTTGACTCCTTGACTCAATTTGATTCTTTTACAATGAAATAGAGGCAGTGCATGAGTCTTATGGGCTTGGACAAAATTCATAACTTAAACATCTGTGTGTTATAATGGATATTTTGATGATGTCAGTGTCAAGTATTTCATCTCTACTGAGTTCAAACCATGATGTGGTGTTGACCTGTGTTCAAACCATGATGTGGTGTTGACCTGTGTTCAAACCACGATGTGGTGTTGACCTGTGTTCAAACCATGATGTGGTGTTGACCTGTGTTCATACCATGATGTGGTGTTGACCTTCCTCTTCCTCTACAGGACCAAGGCTATGCGGACAGCAAGGACAAATCCAGAAGCAAGGTTAGGACCCTGAATCTCCATGTTGGGTTCATGGTTTCTCACTTCCAATTAATTTATTGCATTATAATTAAAATTTGATGAATCTTGTGCATTGTGTGCACACATTGATGTAAATATGATATTTGTTTGACATTCTAGTTCAGTATATCTATTGACAATGGAATAAGACGTGAAAACAAAAGAAATAGATTCCAGAGATGTTTAAATTTTTAAATGGGGTATTGGTGGCCTGTAAAATTTCAGTTTGACATGTTTGTAAGAAAGTTGGAATGAATCTAATGTAGTATTACAATATGATCATAGTAAATTATAAAAGAAACAACTACAGTTCAATTTGATTGGAAAGAAAGATTTTTTCAAAAGAGGGAGTTGTATATGCACTTGTTATAGATGTCATGAGGTATATATAATATTTCCACAACATTTCATCTGAATATTGCAAAATTGTTTTTCTTAATTGAATTTCATTATGTTTAGAGTCCACCCAGCGAGAGAAGAAAATCTGATAAAAAGTCAGAAAGGAAAAGGGTAAGCAGATTATTAAATAAATGTCTCTTAAAAACCATAAAACCATTCCCAAGCACACCTGTGTCACAATGCAATGTAGAACAATATATTACATGGCAAAATTACTGTGCAATCTGATTTTATACGCCAACCTCAGTGTACATTGTAACTGAACTCTGTCATTCTTCTTATTGTAACAGTTTAAGGAGTTATTGTTACAGTACAAAAGATTGTGTATAGCATAAAAAAGTATAAGATAATATTTTATAAAGTGAAAATAATAAAAATTATAACTTATTATTTGTTTATTAAGTTTAATATTTACGATGTAAAGGCATGTTTTCTGTCCACAGGCCATGGATTACTCCCCAGATGACAGTGAAGACAGGTTTGACAGCAAGAAGAAGAGGGGTGAGCAGGACTCTCCTACAGGTGAGATATTTTGATTTGAATTTTTTTGAACTAACAAACTAGTTCTTTTCCATGTATAGTACACTGATTGG
Source organism: Lingula anatina (assembly GCF_001039355.2). The sequence goes on from NW_019775517.1 coordinate 49,682, forward strand.
TATGTTCCCAAGCTCAATGTTAAAAATCTGGATCACACCCCTTTAAGCTGGTGTCAGACCGAAAGTTGGTTTGGACTTTTAGACCAAAATTTTGTTCTACCTTTATTAAAGTTAGANGCCATACAAATCTTCAAGTGGTTTGATATGTCCATGTGGCTCTGGGAAAGCCAGTAATCCAGTATGGAAAAAAAGATATGGTGTTCAGCCGTGTCCTTGGATCCTGGGGAAAATAGTTTCTACATAGAAGGATACAGTATTGCCTGTAGCCATGCTTTAGCCAATTTGTAGCCATGCTCTAGCCAACTTGTAGACATGCTTTAGCCTAGATACAGGGTGCAGTGGATGACAACTATGATGATGAGGATGATGGCAACAACAGCAGCAGCAGCAGCAAGGACCAAAAAAAGAATAAAAAGATGATGACAAAGGCCATGGAACCTCTGATGTGCATTCATAGTGGAAAACTAAAAGTGCATGCTATGACTGTACAATGCCTAGTTTAAAAAATCACAATGCTGATTTCAAATGACATGTCAAAAGGGGAGAATCCATTCGTATGTGTTTGTTGCATTTATTTGCAAAAAAATATATATATATTTGTGTAAATCATGCTTCGTATGTGCATCGGGAACAATGCAGTGATTGAATCTTGTACCAAAGAACTTTTTGCTTTAAAAGTCAACAGTGTCAAGCAGTGTGATGACATATTGATTTATATACTGTTTCCACACAAATGTAATTTGTGTTTGGCAGTAGTTTAATTCATTGATCTGATTAGTTTTTACCAAATGTCTACCATCATAGTACTTTTATTTTTTTAAACTCTGTGCCATTGTTATTTTTGTGTCGAAATGCAGTGATATTGTAGATTTTTACATGTTTTTATAATATTGAGTTCATTCTTAAGTCTTCATTATGAGGTGTTTTTCTCTCTTTTCTATAAACTAGTACTTTTGGTTCATTCTGAAACATTTGATGCATTTTGTCTGTACAGATCAAGATATACAGTAACTTCAAGAGTCCAGTATCAGTAGTGCTTTATTTATGTAATAAGCTTCATTTGTTGCTTCAAATAATAAGGTGTTTATTTTGTTTAAAAATTAAGGCCTTTTTAAATTATTTTATGAGAAAGGCTTAAGATTTTGTGCATTAACCTGCATTTGACAGTAAGTATATTATTTAATTATTTACTTTAATTATTTGATTATAGTTACTGTGATGATGAAGCAGATTATCAAAAACAAAGCCAATCAATTATTCATAGAGAAAGATTGTAAGATTTGGCAAGAGTCTGTGTAGTTTTAATTCATGAAAAACTCTTGTTTGTTATAGATGTATTTGTTTCAGCTTAAACAGAAAAAGGGAGAAATACTTGATGCAGTTGGGCAAAAGAAGAAAAAATAAATTTGACTCCTTGACTCAATTTGATTCTTCTACAATGAAATAGAGGCAGTGCATGAGTCTTATGGGCTTGGACAAAATTCATAACTTAAACATCTGTGTGTTATAATGGATATTTTGATGATGTCAGTGTCAAGTATTTCATCTCTACTTAGTTCAAACCATGATGTGGTGTTGACCTGTGTTCAAACCATGATGTGGTGTTGACCTGTGTTCAAACCACGATGTGGTGTTGACCTGTGTGCAAACCACGATGTGGTGTTGACCTGTGTTCATACCATGATGTGGTGTTGACCTTCCTCTTCCTCTACAGGACCAAGGCTACGCGGACAGCAAGGACAAATCCAGAAGCAAGGTTAGGACCCTGAATCTCCATGTTGGGTTCATGGTTTCTCACTTCCAATTAATTTATTGCATTATAATTAAAATTTGATGAGTCTTGTGCATTGTGTGCACACATTGATGTAAATATGATATTTGTTTGACAATTTTGTTTATTATATCTATTGACAAAGGAATAAGACTTGAAAACAAAGGAAATAGAAACCTGAGATGTTCACATTTTTAAACAGGGACGGCGTGACCTGTAAAATTTCAGTTGGACATATTTGTAAGAAAGTTGGAATGAATCTAATCTAGTATTACAATATGATCATAGTAAATTATAAAAGAAACAACTACAGTTCAATTTGACATTTGGAAAGAAAGATTTTTTCAAAAGAGGGAGTTGTATATGCACTTGTTGTAGATGTCATGAGGTATATATAATATTTCCACAACATTTCAACAGAATATTGCAAAATTGAATTTCATTATGTTTAGAGTCCACCCAGCGAGAGAAGAAAATCTGATAAAAAGTCAGAAAGGAAAAGGGTAAGCAGATTATTAAATAAATGTCTCTTAAAAACCACAGTGTACAGCATGACTTCCAATTTTTGCCATTGTAATGGAACTCTTTGTCATTCTTCTTCTTGTAACAGTTTTAGGAGTAATTGTGACAGTATGAAAGATTGTGTATAGCATAAGAAAGTATAAGATAATATTTTATAAAGTGAAAATAATAAAAATGATAACTTATTATTTGTTTATTAAGTTTAATATTTATGATGTAAAGGCATGTTTTCTGTCCACAGACCATGGATTACTCCCCAGATGACAGTGAAGACAGGTTGGACAGCAAGAAGAAGAGGGGTGAGCAGGACTCTCCTACAGGTGAGATATTTTGATTCGAAATTTTTTCTAACTAACAAACTAGTTCTTTTCCATGTATAGTACACTGATTGGTATGTTCCCAGGCTCTAATGTTAAAAATCTGGATCACACCCCTTTAAGCTGGTGTCAGACCGAAAGTTGGTTTGGACTTTTAGACCAAAATTTTGTTCTACCTTTAAAGTTATAAAAGGAAATTTGTGCCCTAGCCTGCTAAAATATTATAGTTTTTGTCTTTTTGAAGCAGTATACATCTTGTTTTATTAAATTGGACTACTACTGATTTATCTTGGGTTAAAGCTTTACATCAACTTGCAGTCTCAAGTTTTTGTGTAAACAGGCCACTGGTGTTGGCTTTGGTGAATGTGTGAAATTAGAGGTCAGCCTGGTGAATTTTAATAATACACATTTTAGTGCTGTGGCTTAGCCACAAGTTGCTTGATTTGGTTGTATAAGTGTGTTGAATAATAAAGACATACTTAGTCTGTATGTTATAATTGCTTAGTTGCCTGTGATATGCAGGCAAAAATCAAATAAAAACCCTGACAATTGTGAAAGAATACATGGGTTGTCATAAGGGTTCATTTACATAACAGTATATTTCGAATCAATAATTTTTTGCGTAAAAGAATGGAAGGTAATATGAAGGTAGATATGTTAGAGAATAAAAGGATTGTCATAAGGGTTCATTTACATAATAATATATTCTAAATAAAAAAAGAATGAATGAATTATTTTCCTTTGTTATGAAGGTAAAGAGCAAAACTCTGCAGTAATGTGAAGGTTAATAGGCCCTGTTAACTGTGATGAAAAATAGAAGTAATACTACCTTTTTGCAGGCAAATGTTTAGGGCCAGAATGTTGTCATTACTCAGACTACTGATTATATAGAGCTTCAGCATTAGCTAACAGTTGGAAGGGGTAACAGACAGGACCCCGCCCTCTCTCCCATCAACCAATTCATTCACCAAGTCCAATCACATTCAGTCATATTGAAATAATGACAATAATAACAGAAAAATAAAAAAAATTCTTAAATTGTATTTAAAAAGTTGTGGATCATTTTATGTAATGTTTATTTCTTTTATTTAAACTTTTTTTATTTAATTTCTTTAATTTTTTCTTTGGTTTTCTTCTTTTGTAAAGCAATGATTTGATATCATCTCTTTGGTGAAAGATAGGTTATCAGCAATAAAAAAAAATGACTCCAGTCCCTTAGATGAAAGATAAAATGTATTTGATTTGATAAATCATTTAATGGACAAAAATTCTATTTATTTTCAGTCAAGTCTGGTTCCAAACAGAACGGATCAGGGGATGCTGTATCAGTCACTAAGGAAAAGAGAGAACACAGGGAAAAAGAGAGGCATAAATCTCCAAAGGGATCAGGAAGAGAAGATGGAGGGAAATCTGTGAGTTTCAGGCAGAGTGACATTTTGATATTTTGGTTATTCCTAATTCCATGTCCTATCCCCTGTACTGCTTCTGTGAGTTTTGCATTGAAGATATAAACTCAACATTTACTTGAAGATTGATTACGGGATCTTGTGCCTATGCATAAATGTGTGAAGATATAAAGTTATTATCAGTAGATAATAGAAAAGGGATGTTTGTTTGTTAGTTAGTAATTTGCCTCATTTATTTGCAGGAAAAGACACCAAAGGATAAAAGTGAAAAGAAGGCAGAAAAGCAGTATCCTTTTGACACCTTCAAATAGAAGTGAAGATTCAGACATAGATTTTAAGAAAACTTGATTTGTATTTGCCAGTGATCATTTGATGCAAGTGATACATTGTATAAAGTGATAAATTTAAAAATAAGTGATTTGTAACAGAACATAAAGTATGTGGAATGTGATTCATATTGTCTTAATAGAAAGTAGTCAAAGAATAAGAAAAAAATTCTTAAAGTGGGCCATTTTTGTCGAAACATTTTCACATGACTACCCTTCAGCAGATCCAAGAAGTCTAAGAAATGAAGGCAGTGAAGAAGTGGAACCAAGCTATGTCTAAGAAAACAGTGGATTGGAACACACAAGTCTTAATTTTGTATCACTTCAAGAAATATGAAATATGATTACCCGTGTCACAGTCACCATATTGATTGGCAATACCAGGGTCACAGCAATCATTGACAATATTAGGGACACCATAATGTTTGATAATACCATTGTTATAGTGACCTTTGGCAAAGTATACTTGGTAATTTTTGCTGTGTAAATATCATAATAAGAGATTAAACTGTTGATAGTCACATTGAAAAGAAGCAGTAAATGCAACACAGAAGTAAGATTTATTATAAAAGATTAGAGAGACTTTTTGTAGAGTGTGAATGCATTTTATGATATAAATGTATGATTGAAAATATGCATGACTGTGGATATATTAGAAAGAGCATTTGCCCTCAAAAAAGTGTTATTTTTTAGGTAATTCAGTGTTCACCACTGACTAAAAACTAATTAGAAGTAAGATGTGACAGCCATTGTATTTCAACTGGAGTATTATTTCCAGAATGTCCTTCATTTTCCTATCAGACATGGATGAGCGGTTATTATTTTTATGTAAAATTATTATTCAACAAAGTCCTAGGATTTACAATTTTTCAAAAACATGTTAAAATTAGTTTGTTTCATATTTTCACACCTTGATGTTGCTTTTGATTATGTATATTAGCATTTTTGTTATTTGGAATGTAATGAGAAATGTTCAAGGGGTCAAAAGTTGTTGATCTGCACAGGTCACTTTGTTATAACAATATCATAATTATATGTTTCATTGTCATTTCTTTTAAGTTTTTTCACATTTGTAAAATAATGATAATGTTTGTCAGTTGTAAAAATTATAAATTTACTTTTTACCATTATTGTGACATATATCAGATGCAAACAGGACTGTAAGCAAGTGAAGTAAAAGGTTAAGAAAATCTTACATAACTTTATTTACTTTTAATTAAGGTTAAAGTTCTTGAGAGAAATGTGATGATTTACCTCTGTTAGATTGTAAATGGGGTATTGCATTTAGGGTTATAAAATGCAGGTCTTTCTACTATATTCAGGCTGACGAGTTTTGAATTTGAAGGTTAACTGTGTTTATTTTATCATCATTTTTCATTAAAATAGAATATTTCAAATACACGCATGGAACAGAATTTTTAATATTTTGGTATTCTCTGCTAGACTGTAAAGAAATTTATTTCTCAAAACTCAATGGGGAAAATAAAAGCCAAATAAGTGCACATTAGGCTATGAACAAGTTGATCCGCAGATCAAATATGGTAGAAAACTGGACGTATCATTCCGAGAATAGAAACTAAATAGATTCCCTACGGGGAACACGCGGTAAGCTTTCAAGTGGGTCGGCCATATTTGATCGGCCAGATTTGATCTGTTAGTTGGCGGAATAACTTTGGTCGTGAGTGCGACCTAAGACAATCCACACAATATATCCATGTGGATGAACTCCCAAGTTGAAAGTACAGTGAGATATTTCGTCTCTTTTGGTATGTAGAAACGTAAAATACACTCAAAATAATATTAACACAGAGCAACTACATATATTGGCTCTATTCGCCCCGAATGTGCCCATAAAATGTTGCCTAGTTCCTGAACTCTCGAAGGCCATTCAAAAGTGACTCATTTATCTGTTTATTTATCTTTCAGTAAATGTTTGCTTATGTAGCTGTAAGTTTTCCTGAAAACGTGCGGTGCCTTAAAACACATATATGTACGTGTAATGTTCATTTCCAGGCAGTTCATATTTCATTTTAAAGGTTAACCACTTGGTGAAAATGCGATTAAAAAATTTGCGGAAAAATACCATATAACGGCTTTTCCTGTGGTAAATGACGACTTACCCATACTTAACAATGGTTAATGATTCTGTTCCGACATTCAATATTAAACTAATTTTTAAGCGCGCTTTTTATTTTGTGAAAATCTTTTAAGTGATTATTACAAAACAGCACTGTGGGATTATTACAGACTTAAAGGCTACATATATTTCGGAAGGTAGCCCTCTATGAAGGTCTCAAATGAAGGGTTGTCATCCCTTTAAAATAAAAGTATGATACACGCTCATGACACTTTACGTATTTCTCTGGGGTCAAGTTAAGAGAAATTAAAAGATTTATTTATTCATATCGAGTCAGACTTGTGTGTCAAAAGTGCATAGATTTGATAAGACCTATCAAGACCTATGTTAGCGCAAGAAATTTTTCGGAACAACATTTGAGAACTCGTGTTCACTGTGTTTGACCGGTAAATATACACATGGGGCAGTTGTGCCAGTTTTACACTGGACTTCCCGGCACAACCGTGGACCGGTGTAACGTGACACAGAGTCCCCCATGACTTCGTGCGAGACTGACGTCCGACCGGGGAACAAATGAATCACAGGGGCGTGACGGTAGATTCTAACCACAGGTGAACCCGGATCTGCTTTTCACGAGTAAACGTGACTTGACCCGCGTTTATTTAGAGCATTTATATTATAAGGTTTGAGACTAGCTGACATGCTTCCGTGCACTTCACCCGTAGTACAATAGCCTATTATAACAGAACTATAATTTACAGCCTGGACACCACCTTGGCACACATATTTTATATTGAACCAATAGAAAACGACCCGCAGCGTAGACCAAGGGTGCGCAGAAAACGTCGTGTTTAGTCACTCTATCAGTACTGACAATCACACTGTGTCCTAAGACTTCTGACAATAATACGTCAAAGATGCAAGAAACGAGACGCACTGTGCTAGCGTTTGGTGGAAACGGCTGTCTAGGTGCAGCTGCTGTCCGTTGTATACTGGGTAAGGCTGTGGATGGTGGGGCGTTGCCTGATATCACCATTGTAAATAGGGGAAACTGGTATTGGGACACGGCAACATCTGTTAAACCGCACGTCAGACACATAGAATGGGATAGGACACGGCCTTTGGAGGACTGCCCTCGCTTTATGGAATATCTCTCCCAAGTGAAATCACTCGACGCTGTGATCGATTTTAGCGCTTGCCGTCCCCGTCAGATTGAAAACGCAGTCAGTTTGCTGAAAGGAAAGGCTAAATTATACATCTACATTTCCTCCGATTCTGTTTACGAGGTCTCCGCTGTGAAGGAGCACGACGGCCCCTCGAGGGAGACAGACGCCGTCCGACCCGAGGCTGAAGACGAAGCCAAGCGTCTAGCCGAAGCAGACGATTATGGCAATCGAAAATTGCAGTGCGAAGAAGAACTAGTGAAGCAGAGATCCTCGACAGACGGTCCGGGAATTCCGTATATTTTCCTTCGTCTTCCTGATGTGATAGGCTTAGGTGAGAATACCTACCGGTGGTGGGTGTATCAGCTTTGGATTCGACTGGGAGAGTATATTTCCCGCCCCGTTACCGTGCCCGACTTTCTTCATACGCGACAAATCAGTTTGGTCTATTCCGAAGACGTTGGGAAAGTGGTCGCCGACATAATCAACATGAAAATACCACGCGACCAAATTATAGACCAAGCGTTCAATCTAGCGTCCGATGTAAATATGACACTACCGACCCTACTGCGGGACATATCCCTTGAGCTTGGGTTGGGGGATAAGCCGTATGAAATCGTGGCTGAAAAATCTCCCGAGGGAGCCTTACCGGGTGTGGAGCGTATCCTGAATAAATACATGACTAATCTAGGATACGGAGAGCTTGCGACTTTGGACGAAACACCGTCTTCCACGTATGTATTCCCTTCAGTACACAGGGGCCCGGTGGATATATCCAAAGCTAAGAAATTGCTTGCTTTTCGCCCAACTCCTTGGAGGGAAGCACTCGCCGATATCGTGACATTTTATGAAAATGCCATGCGAGACGATTCTTTTGCCACGCGACAAGACTTCATCGAGACCATGCTAAGAGAGGTAGCGAAGAACGACAAAGAGGCGTTTTACAGGGGATTGGCAGAAATCTATGGATTTAAAGCACCTCAAGACGAATAGTAAATGGATTTATCATTCAAAAACTGCTTTATGCTTCGAAATTTCTTCCTTAGAAACGGGCATAGGTGTAATTATTAAAGTTGTAATGTTTTTGAATTTTAAGTTCATCATCATATTATACACAAACCAATATGTGGAGCGCGTTTATAAATATTATTGTTATTATTATTAAAGTCCAGTAAAAAAATTCTAATTTAGAGAACTGCAATGCTCCCGGAATTACACGTTGCGGTAGTTGAGACGATCTTTAAACTTACATCCTGCTGCTTAATGTAGTTGTTTTAGTTGCGTTACTGAGCCACTGGCGTGTCAAACCCATTCTGGCCCTAACACGCCATCCGAGTGAATAATATACGCATCGTAAAAAGTAAACATGTACCTGTTTGTCTGGTTGAACAGATAAAAACATGATCTGTGTATAAGGGGATGCGATTTCCTTAAACGAGCACGGTCGTAATGCACTTGTACGTGGGTCCTGGACGTAAATAAATGGGGGGGGGGGGGTGAAGGGGGGCAGGGGGAGATAGTTAACATATAGAGAGGGTACATGTTTAAATGCGACTCACTGGGGGACTAGAAAAAGTTTCTACACACAGAGGTTCACTTCAACTGTGACTGCAGTGACTAGGTAGAGTCGCTTCGAAGATTGGTTATACATCTGCAATCCTGTATGCTTCAAAGAGAAACTAGATTTTGTTTGCAGGACAAATGAAACACCTTTAAAAAAAGGTTTAAAATGGATGATAATGACAGACTGAATGGGAATTCATGACGCACATATTGTCAAGTTACTCTGAAGTTAATTTTACCAAGCAGAGGACCGTAAAAATAATTAAATTAATCTTGCAGAATCTTTATATAATTACAAAATCTAATATGGTGACGGCCATTCAAATAAGAACTATGACATCCAGAGCCCGTTAAGTAGACTTAATTTACATGTTAATGGGAATCCAGACTATCAAAGGTGTTTCATTTGGTCGCTTTTGATAGCTTTTCAATTTGCAAAATAAATAAATAAAAACTTTATGACAATGATATTCTCTGTAATAACTGATATTCACTACGAGCAAAATTATTCTCGATTTTATTATAAGACTAAGATCAAGAATTTTTTCACTCACCAATTAATTGACTTCGATCCATTTTAACAAAATTACACTGTTACAGTAAATGACATGATTCACCGCATATGACCTTGAAACTCTTCTTTCTACAACTTCTGGTGATCATAATTAAACAACCTTTTCTTGCGGATGAAGTTGCCAAAAATGTTATACGCCTACTTTGTCGAACATTTCAGATATCACCAAACTGAACCAGAACTTGATAAAGAGAGTGTACGTCCCGTCGGACAGGTCCCGTTTTGCATATGTGCGCTAATTATAAGGGACGCCCCGGGTTTAAAGCAAGTCATCTGATATACAATTTAGGTCGAAAATAATTAACCGTTTGAGCTTTCTGCTGCGTATATCTTCGATTATGAAATTACAGAGCTGTGACTTCACTTAGAAGGGCACACTGGAACACGGCTGACGTGGAGAAAAATTGCTCCAAAAAGTCACGTAGGCACGCTGGTCTGATTTTATGAAAAGTATACTACAGGCTTTTATTGGATATTGAAAATACGCACTGCAATAATAAACAGTACAGTTAAACTGATTGATGCAGTAAAACTTAACTGGCGGATACTGTAGGACGAAAAGCACACACAAAGGGATTTGTAAACTGTATAAACTAATTGAAACGGGGAAAGCCTTGAAAACTTGTTATTGTGCGTGGCAGTAATCCGATACCTCCGGCACTTTCAAAATTGGGTCAAACTCGAAATAGACAACTAACTGTAGTGCGATGTGGAAAGCCGGTTACCTCGTCTTTGTGGCTGTCATATTTCTCATCGTGCTGCACATATGCGACGTCCGTTGCCAGGAAGAAAGCGACGTAACGCCACAAAGCGTTGGGGGCGACGTCGAGGGAGATTCCAGCTCTAATCCAAAGAAACACGTCTTGGTGTTCGGCGGAAATGGCTTCATGGGCTCAGCCACAGTTGGGAGGTTGCTACAACGATATGGCGATTTTTATGATATCACAATAGTAAACAGAGGGACATGGTATTGGGATTCCACTGTAACGATACGGCCGTACGTAAGACATTTTGCGTGCAACAGAGAAGAACCCCTGGGCCTTTGCACGGGATTTGGAGGGTTTGTGAAAAGTGTACAGCAGTTCGAGGCCGTGATCGACTTCAGTGCCTACGTCCCTTACGCCGTAGATCAAGCCCTGAAAATATTACAGGATAAAGTCAAATTATACATCTACATCAGCACAGACTCGGTCTATGACGTCTGCCCAAAGTTCCACAACAACCCGACAAAAGAAATGGAATGCTTTCGACCTGAAAATGTCGAACACAAGGACTCGTACGGTTATCAAAAACTGCAGTGCGAGGAACAGCTGATAAGCGCGCGTGAGAACGGGGGGTTCCCGTCTATTATTTTCCGCCTTCCTGACGTCATGGGCCCCCGGGATAACACGCACAGATGGTGGACGTATCAGATGTGGATAAGGCTGGCAGGGCAATACATTAACAAGCTAGTAGCCGTTCCTGATTTTCTCCTTGCTATTCCAATAAGCATGGTGTATTCCGAGGATGTTGCAAGCCTCATCGTCGACATAATAAACATGAAAGACCAGAGCGGTGTGACTGACCAAGTTTTCAACCTAGCATTTAAAGAAAAATTAACTCTGCCAATTGTACTGAATGATATATCGATTGAACTGGGATTAGGCAATCTAACATATCTAGCAGGCTCGTCTCAATATTTATATCCGTCCGTGACAAAAGGTGCTATAAATATCTCCAAAGCATTAGATCTGTTGCGATGGAAACCGACGCCATGGAAACGCGCCGTCGCGGAGACGGTGAAATTCTACGAAGAGGCAATGGGGTGGGCCAGGTACGCCCCCCGCGAGGACCTGATTAACGGCATGCTCCAGGACATCGCCCTAGATGAAAAAGAAGGGTTCGCTAGGGGACTGAAGGAAATTTACAGATATGAATTGACTGTTTCTTCAAATGTTAAGGACGAACTTTAAAATGAAGCTATGTTCTTTTATTCGTTTTTATTTTCTAAGGCTTGTCCATTATATGTTCGCATATAGTGTACCCAGAGAAGTGCAGTGTAGAGGAGGGGGGGGGGGGGGATTTTTTTCAAGATAATTGAGGCCCTCCTTCCATTTTTAAAGACTGTTAGGGGTGGTTGGTTCCTATTTTAGTTATTATTTAGTAGTTATGTATTTATTTATTTAAACAAACTTTCGCATCGTCAAATAGATGAACATATTAGAAATACAGCGTGCTTTTCTCTGACACTGAACACACACACACACACACACACACACACACACACTGTTCCACCCACTTGCTGATGATTGATAGTAGAGCCGCTTTTAAGGCTATTTCCTCTTCGCGGTTGTGTCAAGAGAAAAAAAAACGCTTATTGCTTTATCAAAAAACTTGTACATGTAGGGACTATTCTTTAGTTTATTACAGTATTGCAACAGGTCGAAAAAATGTATTATATCATCTTCACATGATAAAATAGTTATCTCAGTGTATATTATCGACTTTAGGACCATAATTTTGGGGCAGTAATGACTGCTTTTATCATGTATGCAATGTAGTGTCAACTGTCTGGGTCGTTAGCATGTCTGCAACAGATTTTTGTTTTGATAAATCTTAACATCGGTCAGGAAAAATCGCCTTTGGGTATTTATCTGGCAACATTTAGACTACGTTACTCAACTGAAAAAAGAAACGTCTTAATGTTGAATTATAATGACTACGTTACTCATCATTGATAGCAAATCTTAACATTTGTCTGGAAAATATCGCCTTAGGGTATTTGTCTGTCGATATGTAGACTACGTTATTCAACTGAAAAAAGAAACGTCTTTTGTTGAAAATAATGACAACCCTATGAATAGAGGAGGCTATTAGCACGGAGAAGGACCCGCAATTTCATGTGTCCTAGGCTCTGATAAGGTGGAATAAATGATAAAACTTGGAATCCTTATAATTGTGTGGTTACTTTATTCGAACATAGGATACAGTTATATGCGAGAGGGAAAAAAATAAAACAGGATACGACATTTTTGACACTAGCTTGCAGATAAATGATAAAAGGTGCCAAAAACAATGCAAACAAAGAAAAATAAAGAAGAGATTTGATTGAATTCTTCAGCTTGTTCTTTTTTGTATTTAGAAACCTTTTTATTTTTCGTTAAGTCTTTACAGTTTTAACTCTCTCTCTCTCTCTCTCTCTCTCTCTCTCTCTCTCTCTCTCTCTCTCTCTTTCTCTCTCTCTAAAATTTATAAATTAAGCAAAAGAAAGCCTTTTTATCTTCTTATTATGCTCATATATTTGTTTGGAGGTCACAGTGACATGGTCTTGACCTTCCAATTTCCAAGAATTTCTGAAGGCTGTCAAGCAGGGAGATCTTGTCATCTCTCCTTGGACTGGCATTGGTCACATGGTCATTGTCGATCAGGTGTCACTTCAACACATGCCAGTCTTCACGGTGTGGTCGTCAAATGAGACCGTCGTGCCTTTTACCCTCAGTGAGACGAAACCCGTGCGCTGGGGAAGACAGTGGTGCTGACCAATACTGCGGAGACCGCCGGTAGGAGTATGAATATGAGGGAATTCAATATCATAACTGCAGTGGCGGCGTTTGCCGTCCTGTCTGCGACGACGTGTGCCACGGGGATGGGAGGTAACGTTGGTTTTTGTACTTTCCTTTCTATACTTGCCGTGCGAACAACCACACACCGTAACAGCGGTGAACATGAGCCCTTTTATCTCACAGCTGTGATTACCATGTCGGTTGTGGGTCACGTTTTTTTACTGAAACAGAAATCCATCGTTAATTTGCATAATAAATAAAACTTTAATCTGGACAGTAGATGTATCACATATTTATAAGAAGAAAGCTAGCCGACAAAATAAATAATTAAAATGAAAAATAAAACAGACGAGTGTATTTTCATAACAAACTGAATTTAATGTTCCGTACTGTATTGTTCTGTTGGGAAAGGGATAATGCTCGCGTCAACCCGTCGATCAAATTCAGCCATCTATATAAAGAATGACAAATTATCAAAAACACAACTATGGCATACTGTTGTGATGTTTTTACATAAAATAAAAAAGAACTGGTACTTATTTACTTGATGGACTGATTTAAAGTGATTAATAAAGCCTGAAATTCGGAGAATGTTCAGAGAAAACGTCAAATGAAACGTTCGAGGAGTTTTAACAAGTCTTTTACTTGACACAAATTGCATGATCATCCATTTAAATCAATATTTTGCCTTTCATTTAAGTAGATGAAATTAAAAATATTGGGATTAAACAAGTAGTCTCATTTATTTAGGCACGGAAAAAATTAACCGCAGTTGACAAATAAAAACCTATTTGCTTATTTGAAAATACGTAGCAAACTATTCAACAGCGCACAAATGTATATGTACCGAGGACGAAAAGACAGTTTATTCGTCAAACACTGTCCTTTTGATTATACCTTTTCGTCATCAAGTGATGTAATAATTTTCTAACTAGCTTCTAGGTAATAGATGGCTTTTAATTCATTGATTATTTTAGAAAGGGTGTCATAATTAAATAAAATGATAAAGGTAGTTTTTACAATTCATTTATTTAAAAAGTTCAATTGCAAACCAGCTTATGATATTGTTTCCAAATTCGAGTAAAATATGATGATGCAGATTATGCGATGAATATTTATATAGTACCCCTATATGTTTACACTGTACTACACACTGAACAAAAAATGTAAACGCCCCACGCAATACTTTTTAAAACTATCAACATTGTGAGTTATTTATATATTAAATCATAAAAAGGGACTTTTGTTGTTCAATGTGCTACAGATTATTGTCCGTACTGTCCGTAGCTATACAGATTAGCCTACTGTCCGTACTGTCCGTAACTATACAGATTACTGTCCGTACTGTCCGTAGCTATACAGATTACAGATTCCGTAGCCCATTATATGTAATATAAATAATTCACACGTGACATTTATACTTTTGCTCAGTGTCTATATTTCAGGTATCTGTCCCAACTTTGAGGTGTTGCCAGGTTACGGTGAGGTGTGTGTGTCCCGGTCTATGGCCGAAAGCTGGGACCAGGCGGTGTACCGGTGTGCCAAGATGTGCGGACGGCTGTTCATGCCTAAAAATCCAACGGATGACCACGTGTTGGGAACGATACTGAACAGGTAATGGTTATATGGATTAGTTTTCACTTTTAGAACAAGCTTGTCTGTATCTGTTGTAATGACGTGTTTTATTTTCAAATAAGGTCGACATCCTTTCACTGCAATCTTTCAGAGGACAGGTAATTGATGTGCGTTTACTAACGTGACTACAATGGATACAATTAAAGTCAATAAGATCTATAAGTCGTTCTTACTATGTGTGAAGTTTCAATGAAAAGTCAGTGTATGTGTTACTGGCCTTTTGGCATCTTCACGCTTCACTACTGGTACAAATTAAGTGTACTCTAATATCTATCCACGACATAGAATTTAGTAAAAAAATATAAAGATCCTTGGGGGAAAGAGCTTTTCCTGACTCGTAAACCTATTGCATAATAATGAAAAACAAAAAAGTTACACACGTTTTCACGTATAGAACACAGACAATTAGTTTGTCTTGGACAGCTAAGTTAAACTATTATATATGTATTTTTTCTTAGTATATACTACCCCTGTATTTGATAACAATTGTTGATTTTAGAGAAGCTTCGACCATAGGACTTTCATCCAACAAGCGGGTATGGTTAGGCGCCTACAGTAAAAACGGCAGTGCCCCCGTCTGGTCGGATTCAACCCTGATGGAGAGACCTACCCTCGCGTTCACGTCGTCCAGGTTAGGCTGTTCGGCATTGACGGCATACGTAGAGCCCTACAGAAGAACGGAGGACTTTGTGGCCGGCAACTATTCTTGCATCGGGCCGGTAACGGGCCATAATTTTGTGTGTATGAGAAGTAGCAGCTACCCTGTACCAAAAGGTGGGAGAAACTGGGTCTCGCTCCATCAAAGTGTGATTGGAAAATAGGGCGCTGGTGGTGTTAGGTGTGTGTGCGCATACCTGCGTGCGTCCTTAATATTGTGGGCGTGCGTGTCGGGGTGGGCGTGTAAGTTTTAAGTCTGCTGTGGATGCAAGGTGTTTGGTTTATTGTTATATACTGGTACCTGTGACATAAAGTTGATCATAAGGCTAGGTGTTAAAATGTTTTGTGTTATGAAAACAAGTTTATATAGTAAATAATTGGCATTATCTGTTACGATGAAAAGTAAAAATTATCTTGATAATAAAACTTTACATACTGAGCGATTTATACTATACCTGAGCAGTCGAAGGCAATCATTGCTCTAAGTTTTTGTCTATCATGTACCTCTATTATAAAATTCATTTTTTTAGATATGTAAAAATGAATTAAATTAAAGGTCGCATTTCCTTTGCATATTTCATGTAGGGTGCCTAGTCGATAGTTGCCCAATAGATGGCGTTCAAACACAAGCCTACGCGTACTACGATCCGTTCTCCAACAACGCCACAGTGGAATGCAAAAGGGGCCACATATTTCCAGATGGAACGAAAAAGAAAGTACTAATCTGTGATAAGGGCAACTTTTTGGAAACACTTCCTCCTTGCATACGTAAGTGAGAAGCATCCCCTTTCTTTGACTCTTTCACGACAAGCGGACCTTAGAGAAAATGCCATCCTGTAACCCCTAAAGAGTACCCGTATCGTATCGGGATTCTCAGCAGGGCCTCTTTAAAGATGTTTTAGAAACAAAACACATTGATCACATTACCTTACCCATAAAATTGTGATTTTATTAACTTTGTTCACACACCTTTATGTATATTTGAAAAGAAAGTCGACCTTTGTTATAAAAAATCAGTGCGTAAAGGTGGAGTAAATTTTTTCTTTATATATATATATATATATATATATATATATATATATATATATATATACTTTAGATTTGTGGCTGTTCTAAGACCGGCATCTTCGACTCATTTGTTTATTTTTTTGGTCAAGTTAAGTCGGCGAGTAAAGCAAATTATTTCTCTGCCAGTTCAAAACTTTAGCGCTTTCAAGTTATCAGCGATTAACTATTTTACCCACACATTGCACAGAAAGGGTCCACATTGAAATACCAACAATTTCAAATAATTTTTATTTTCTGTATTGATATATATATCTAATACACATCCACATTTCAGTAATTGATGAGTATCTGGCAAGTTTGCCACCGAACTGGTCAGAGGGGAAGCACATCACTGCGGCCACACTGGTGGAACCGAGGCCACGTGTGCCAGCCTCAGGGACACCGTACCAGCGTCCAGTTATTGGTAGGACCTCTTTTCTTGCTGTCTTCAACTGGCATATAACAAGCAAATTGCAAACCGTAACTGCATACTAAGAATGTGCTAGTTCAGTACACTGTATTGCAAGCTCCGATATATAAACGAATCATCAGAGAGAAGTGATGGGCGAGGACGCCTGAATGTGCTTTTATGTATGACGCTGCGACAGATTAAATGTTACAAAAACGTTTTATCCATTCCAATATTAGATAACAACAGGTGTAAGTAGAATTTAACTTTTGATAATCGTATAATTGTATTTACTGTGACAGATACAGGCTGTCCAGACGGATGGACCCGGAGTCCAGCGCAACCACCATTCTGTTACAAGTTGTTTGAAACTCCCAAACTGGCACACGATGTCGCTGAGGCCTTCTGTGTTGTATCTGGAGGTCATTTGGTGAGCATCCTTGACGCTGAGGAACAGGCCTTCGTCCAGTCTATTGTAGGCATCGAGAATCCGATCAAACGCGTCGGTCACTACTTTCCAGTCACTCCCGTCAGTCCAGTATTCGAGATACCTAACTATTCTGGAGACGATATCCAGAAGCCAGATTTTCCTAGGTATATAGTATTACTAGTTTACCTTGTTTACCTTGCTTCGGTCGACAAATGTAAAACTGTATACCAACAAGGGCAATATGACTGTGGGAATAAGGGTGCAAACACTTGCTTAGTTTTGTTTTGTTTTGTTGCGTGTTATTTTTTAGAGGGAAAAGTGGGAGCAGGGGTACCTCAGGCGTGGCGTTCTGTAACCCCTGGACCCGCCATATTTCTCTCTCTCTCTCTCTCTCTCTCTCTCTCTCTCACACACACACACAGACACAAACACACACAGACACAAACACACACACACACACACACACAGTCAAACAGTTCTGTGCCACTTTGACTTTTAGAGTGTAGCGTATTTAATACTTATGCTGACCAATCCTTTAAAAAGTCATGTCCACTAATGTGTATCTTTATCTATGTCATTAGTTCGCCAACTACTGATGAATGGTTTCACATCGGCCTTGACGGACAATCTCACTGGACTGACGGCAACAGCGTTAAATATCGGAACATGGCTTCTGAAGAAGTCGCTTACAACTGTGCCGGATTATTTTACGATTCGGAAGCACACGGGGTGTGGAAACCGCTAAATTGCAACGAGGAAGGGAGGTTTATGTGCAAGCGACCGAATGACAGGCGCCTGTGCTTTCCTGATTCCCACTTAGTAGACGACAATGTTCCAGTCTGTGTGAACAATTATCGACCTTGTCCCGTGGGTTACAACTTTCGACACAGGTCTTCCTGTTACAAGTTATATATGACTGAACTTACTTGGGATATGGCTCGAGGGATCTGTGCTAATGATGGCGGCAATCTGGTAGATTTGGAAACTCAAGCAGAGCTTTCATTCATGGACCAATATATCGGCAGTCATACGCATATTGCCAGTAAGAAATGCCCCCCCCCCCCCATCTCTCTCTCTCTCTCTTTCTCTCGTTGCAATTGCAGTTCAAGTGGACTTTGGTAACCGAGATCAAGTCTGACATCTGACCTACTATATTTTCAGGTATATCTCCAAAGATATGGGTGAACAGCACCAGTTGCGTGACATTATATTTGGGGCAGTTAACTGACACAAAATGCACAATGCAATTCCAATTCGTTTGCGAAATAGGTAGGCAATTATCTTATGGATATTTTTATAAAATTCGAGTTTTGCATGCACGCTAAATTACCAACGTGTATGAAATAGTGCACATTAATCCGAATGTGTCTAGCATGTGTTAAACAAGATCAAAAGGCCTATTTTAGCGAAACGAGCATTGTTTTANATATATATATATATATATATATATATATACTGATCCACATTTCAGTAATTGATGAGTATCTGGCAAGTTTGCCACCGAACTGGTCAGAGGGGAAGCACATCACGGCGGCCACACTGGTGGAACCGGGGCCACGTGTGCCAGCATCAGGGACACCGTATCAGCCCCCAGTTATTGGTAGGTCCTCTTTTTTTACTGTCTTCAAATGGCATATAACAAGCAAATAGCAAACCCTAACTGCATACTAAGAATGTGCTAGTTCAGTATACTGTATTGCAAGCTCCGATATATAAACGAAGCAATCAGAAAGAAGTGATGGTCGAGGACGCCTTTATGTGCTTTTATGTATGACGCTGCAACAGATAAATGTTACAAAAACGTTTTATCTGTCCCAATATTAAAATAACAACAGTTGTAAGTACATTAAACTTTTGATTATCGTATAATTGTATTTACCGTGACAGATACAGGCTGTCCAGACGGATGGACTCGGAGTCCGGCGCAACCACCATTCTGCTACAAGTTGGTTGAAACTCCCAAACTGGCACACGATGTCGCTGAGGCCTTCTGTGTCGTATCAGGAGGTCATCTGGTGAGCATCCTTGACGCTGAGGAACAGGCCTTCGTCCAGTCTATTGTAGGCATCGAAAATGCGGTCAATCCAGTCACCCCCATCAATCCAGTCACCCCCATCAATCCAGTCACCCCCGTCAATCCAGTCACTCCCGTCACTCCAGTATTTGATATCGAGTCACGTAACTATTCTGGAGATGGTTACGGGAAGTTTCCTACTAGGTATATCATATTACTAGTATGCCTTGTTTGCATTGCTTCGGTCGACAAATATAAAAGTGTATACCAACAAGGGCAATATGACTGTGGGAATAAGGGTGCAAACACTTGCTTAGTTTTGTCTTGTTTTGTTGCGTGTTATTTTTTAGAGGGAAAAGTGGGAGCAGGGGTACCTCAGGCGTGGCGTTCTGTAACCCCTGGACCTGCCTTTCTCTCTCTCTCTCTCTCTCTCTCTCACACACACACACACACACACGGTCATACAGTTCTGTGCCACTTTGACGTTTAGAATGTTGCTGATTTAATACTTATGCTAACAAATCCATTAGAAAGCCATGTCCACTAATGTGTATCTTTATCTTTGTTATTAGTCCGCCAACTACTGATGAATGGTTTCACATCGGCCTTGACGGACTATTGCACTGGACTGACGGCAACAGCGTTAAATATCAGTACAACGCTTTTAGAGATGTCGCTTACAAATGTGCCGGGTTATTTTACGATTCACTCGATCCACCGGATAAACATGGGATGTGGAAACCGCTAAATTGCAATGAGGAAGGGAGGTTTATGTGCAAGCGACCGAATAACAGGCGCCTGTGCTTCCCTGATTCCCACTTAGTAGACGACAATGTCCCAGTCTGTGTGAACAATTATCGACCTTGTCCCGCGGGTTACAACTTTCGACACAGGTCTTCCTGTTACAAGTTATATATGACTGAACTTACTTGGGATATGGCGCAAGAGATCTGTGCTAATGATGGCGGCCATCTGGTAGATTTGGAAACTCAAGCAGAGCTTTCATTCATGGACCAATATATCGACAGTCATACGCATATTGCCAGTAAGAAATGCCCCCCCCCATCTCTCTCTCTCTCTCTCTCTCTCTCTCTCTCTCTCTCTCTCTCTCGTTGCAATTGCAGTCCAAGTGGACTTTGGTAACCGAGATCAAGTCTGACCTCTGACCTACTATATTTTCAGGTATATCTCCAAAGATATGGGTGAACAGCACCAGTTGCGTGACATTATATTTGGGGCAGTTAACTGACACAAAATGCACAATGCAATTCCAATTCGTTTGCGAAATTGGTAGGCAATTATCTTATGGATATTTTTATAAAAGTCGAGTTTTGCATGCACGCTAAATTACCAACGCGTATGAAATAGTGCACATTAATCCGAATGTGTCTAGCATGTGTTAAACAATATCAAAAGGCCTATTTTAGCGAAACGAGCATTGTTTTGTTTAATTTAAAATTGTGCTGACTTACTTATTGAATTTAACTTTTTGTTTGCGTATTTTACGTTCACGTAAAAATATAGTATCTTACGTCACTTATCCCACGGGCTGTGTACAGAGCACGGGAGCACGTGTTTGTCGTTTTGCAAATATTACGAAATTTTGTTCAGATCACCCCTGTTTATTCGATCATTCGCAGAGTTATCGTTTCAGTCCTGTATTTATTTGTTTTTATTTCAGATATGAACGATGTGTTTGATAAAGATGCTTACAGAACGTGCCACGATGTATTCCCGACTGGAATGAAAGCATGGATATATCCATCATCAAACGTTCCCCCCATTTACGCCAGATGTGAAGAGGCGGAAATTGGAGGATACAACGACTTCACGATTTACGGTGACACAGATTATCAGTTTTCAAACAACAGCAATGTGTCTTTAGCTTACTCGTATAAGGAAAAAAGGCTGAATTTAAACTTTCTGTCCGCCATAACGGATGCATCATTAAATTGCGAACAGGTTAGTATGTTATTTACATAATCGTGTATGTATTATTATACTGCAGTAAGGTGTCTTGAATTTAGCTGTTACCTATAGTACAGTAAATATCACTTAAATGAAACACATGAAGCAGGTCGTAATATTTTTTTGTGACTTTCTGGGCAATTTTATCAACATGAAGTTGCATTCGCCACCAAAGGTGCACTCTTTTAGACTTTGTACAATTATGTCTATAAAGAGAAGCGCCGCCCAGGTAACCCTGGGGCACAGAATGACAGTCAGCACAATGCACCGTGTAATTGTTTTTTTCTTTTTTTTTTTTTTTTTTTTGACGCATTCAAATTTACGCTTCGTACTAGATGGATCGGTCCCACTCCGCGGGGATTCTCGCTTAAAAGTGCAATCAGAAGAATCAGCTTAATAAGCAAAAATATATTTAATTACCCCCTAGCTGCTCGAGGAGGCGTGTCAGACAATTTAGCTGATATGACTGATTTCACCACAACGAGAATCCCCCGCAGAGTTGAACCGACCTGGTAACCAGTAATACGATGTCTGAATCTGAATGCTGTCGTAAAATTTGTCCGTCATTTGGAATGTAAGCTTACCGGCACAAAACATTCGGTATCTCTTTGCCAGCACTGACTAAATAATTTCAAACAGTGAACACGCGTATGGCATACTGTAGAACGCTTTCGTCACGCCACACCGGCAATATTTTGATCTATCGAATGTCAGAACTATGAGTGTATGACTTTGCATATTTTCACTCTCCTATGGTCTTATGCATTATGAGCTTAATCCTATTTCTTTTCAGCATATTGGAGTCAGCTGCATCAATGCGACCGTGTTTGGGGGCAGCACGTGGTGGACCTCGCGCCAGGGTTACCCAATCACGGGCTGGGGAGCACCAATCAATAGTTCAAACTGCGCATGTAATGCAACCTTTCAGAATACGTGTGTGGATAGCAGGTAACCCGGATGTCTTACAATTGGCATGGATCCAAAATATTTTAGCAAACCAATGTGTGCATTTTGATCCATCCAGTTGTAGATTCAAACAGTTAATTTTTTTAGATAAAACATATCTGGACACTAGTTTCTTCTATTTTCCGTCAGAACTCGTACCATCTATGCACGAGTTGTTTTAGTTAAAGTTGTAAAATTATTTTAGTTAACAATTTTGCAAGAAATGCGAAGAAAATCCCCAATATGTTTCTCAAAATTTCGATGCGCTGTGGATTACAATATATCATGCCTCTTGTCAATCCAATGTTACAATTCGTAGAAGCCAGTCAATGCTGCAATGCTGTGAAATATCTTATATTTCACAGCATTGCAGCATTGACTGTGAAATATAAGATATTTCACAGCATTGCAGCATTGACTGTGAAATATCTTATATCTACGAGTGCTGGTACATAACAAAAACGTTAAATGCCACAGAAATGAAATAAAGATGGTGTGTATAGCTCATCTGATTCCCCTAAAATTGTTTCAGATTTGCCTGCAACTGTCATTCTGGACAAGCAACGGCGGATATAGCTGTGATAGACGATAAACGGTACTTGCCGATAAGAGATCTGCATATTACGGGGTTAAACACACTTAATTCATTTGTGAATGTGTCGACGCATGTAACGATCTGCGAAACGGGTAAGAGTTGGATGATACTACACAAGCACCGACGGGTGTGTTATCATATATACACTCAAGGAAAAAAGAAACGCAACATTTTAATTTTCGAAAATTCCTAAGAAATACGAGTGTATTTAGAAAAATGGCTTAGCATCATGATTTCACTCTAAGTTAGGATGAAGGCAGGTTAACAGATTTCTTGGTTCCGCTTGACTGATTGTAAGGACAATAAACCGTGCATTTCAGGATGGTTTATGCACACAAACTCATGTTTGAAACTCAGAGTTGAGTTTTATCACTGGTTAATTGTGTTCAAGCCTTCTCTATAAAAGGGCACCAGAATGAAGCCAAAAACACACTTCTTCACAATGCCACGATTGTCGCAAGCAGAGAGAGATCTAGCTATTGACATGCTCCAAGCTGGACAGGGTTGTCTTGCTGTCACCATTACTCGTCTTGCTGAGCGATACCATGCCACTGGTTCCTCTAACGACTGCCCTCGTACTGGTCGCCCCCGTGTAACGATCGCTGCACAAGACCGCGCCAACCGGTTGGCACATCTCCGTGACAGGTTCCGGCCCGCTACCATTGGGACACACCACAGGCCAGTGTCGGCCAGAACCATCTGTAATCGCTTCCGCGCTGACAGTATCCGACCATATCGGCCATATGTTGGATCAGTACTCACCCACCAACATCGCCGAGCTCGGGTCGAATGGTGCACTGCACATCATCGTTGGACTTTGCAGAGGTGGTCCTAAGTCGTGTTCAGCGACGAGAAAAGGTTCCAGTGCTTCAGAGCAGATGACCGAGATCGGGTGTATAGGAGAGGTATGCCGAACCTTGTGTGCGCCAAGTGAACCGGTGGGGCGGTCCCAGTGTCATGGTTTGGGCAGCCATATCGGCAAAGCACCAGACAGACCTGGTTTTCATCGAAGGAAATCTCAATGGTCTCTGTTATTGGGATGAGATCCTGAGGCCTGTGGTGCTACCTTTTCCGGACCAAGTTGGGGCGGGAGCTCTATTCCAGCACGACAATGTGCGACCCCATGTGGCTCGTGTGTGCACCAACTTCTTGGAGGAGAATGACGTCCATATCCTGCCTTGGCCAGCCCTCAGTCCGGACTTAACTTCCATTGAAAATGTCTGGGATCTGCTCGGTTTGCGTGTCCGCCGTCGTGAACATCCTCCCGAAACTCGGCAGCAGCTGAGGGAGGCACTGGTGGAAGAATGGGCCGCGATTCCACAGGATCAACTCAGACACTATGCCGATCCATGAGGCGACGAATGTCCAGGATGCCAACGTGGGGTCACGTGAACTATTAACAGTATGATGCAATTTCTGCCACTTTTGCTTTTTTTTTTTTTTTTGGGGGGGGGGGGGGGGGGTGCTCTATTGTTTGGTTGTGTTATTGGACTCAAAAATGTGTAAATGCCAAAAAAGTTGGTCTCAGGATTAGAAATTGATGTAGGGTTCATATAAACCTGGCAGATCTCAAAATAAAATTATTCTGCCCCCCAAAAACTACCAAAACTGAGTGTTGCATTTTTTTCCTTGAGTGTATATAGCGGGTATAAATGGACTGAATGGTTCTCACATCAGCCATGTAGATGTTGTTTGGACCAAAAAAATAGTGACGTGTCAAATTAGCAGCGGCGTGGTGTTAGTCTACAGTAAAATGTCACCTTGTAATAAGGGGCCGCCGTGTTCCGCTCAGGCTGAGGACCTTGATTTAAGTCGTTGTAATAATCAGTTCCTGATTTTTGGCAGCGTTCAGCACATTTATTATATTTCTTATGCCTACACATGATAGAAGATGTAAATCATTCCCACTTTGCTGCATTACACTCCCCTTTACCATTGTAAATAATACGTTGAAGCAAAAACCATTGTTCTTCTTTTCTTTGTCAGTTCTTGTCATGGATCTTGGAGTACTGGTTTCCAACCATACATATGACGTATACACGAAGTACAATAAGTACGCCCCAAACATACACACAGGTGGACGGAGCGTCTTATCAAAAGGGGACACTGTGTACAGTTTCACTCTACAAGACACCAACGACATTAGGATTTCGTTGGGTTATGAAGGCTGTGATGCCTTCATGGAATTATATGGCGCCATTGATCCTATGACGTCACAACCTCTGCCATCAAGCATAATTGTTAGAAACGACGACGGCGATGTAAGATTAAATTCTAAGATTCGTGCTCGCTTACAGGGACAGCATACCTATTACTTGACGGTCAGTGCTTTTGAAGGCGATGCGGAGGAGCCTGATAGAATTACAATAATTATCGAAACCAGTGGTTCAGGCGGTTATTATCAGAGTAAGTATACTATCAGCGATTACCAAAGCAATCTCTGGTTTGTTTAAAAAAAACGGGCCTGAAACTCGGAGGTTCTTTAATCAGCAAAACAATTCATTGTTGCTAAAGAATTCAATTTGATTGCTATTATAACTGTCACCAATTTACCTGTAGATTGTAAGGAACACTGTCGTTGTGAAATGGAAAGCGTGTATGGTCTCTTTTTTTTCAGCATTTGATGAAGAAATCGATCCATCAAAATTTTGCATATGCTCGGGTTCTGATATCAACAGTGTGTGTAGGAGAGGGAGGTGTGAGTGTAAACCTGGGTTTGCACCGGATCATATGGGTAACTGTGAGAAAGGTAGACTCTCTTTATTATTCAATATATCTGTTAACGTTTTCAACCTTGTCAAATCTTGTACAAACACGACTGAAATACAATGAACAACTGTAGCTGTTTTTTTATATTTTCTCTAAATAAATATTGCCATATAATTTTTTTATGAATAAATTAAATATTAATATGATATCATAATATTTATATAATATTTCAATATAAATACTTGGAATGTTACGTCAGTGGTTTTATATTACTCTATAGTATCTTCTACAGTGTCATTGCCGTATGTTGATGTGTTGTTCTATATGGGGAATATAATCCGCACTCCCTTCGATACACTACTTTCTATGGCAGTAACTTAAATGACATTTGAGATTCATCTTTGGAAATGGTATATTTGGTATTAAGTCTTTGTCGTTTAACTGTCTAAAGGTCGGCCATCATTTTGCTAAAAATAAACCATGTTGTGTACAGCTACTAGCACGGTATTAAAAATGATTATATTGGTTATAATTTAATTTGATTTTCCTCATGTTGAATTGTTTTGTCATCTCGTTCAGTGCTGGGAATGGATTGCAATCATGACCTGGATTGCGCAAGTTACGTATATGGCAGCCATTGTGTCCTTGACGAGCCTTTTGGGACAGTGTGCAAATGCAAACCTGGTTGGTATGAGAGGAATTTCGAGTGCTGTAAGTAGATCCATATTTCATAATTTTTGATGAATCTGAAAAATGATACAATTTTGTTTCTCACAATGAATGCACGCAACATTGACATGCATTATGAGTAAGAAGATGCAGCAAAATTAGATGTACCGGTACTTGCTTTTCAGATCTAGCCAATACAAAGGTTTAAAGACAATAAATTTGGGATCATTTCTATTGNTCGTTGGGTTATGAAGGCTGTGATGCCTTCATGGAATTATATGGCGCCATTGATCCTATGACGTCACAACCTCTGCCATCAAGCATAATTGTTAGAAACGACGACGGTGATGTAAGATTAAATTCTAAGATTCGTGCTCGCTTACAGGGACAGCATACCTATTACTTGACGGTCAGTGCTTTTGAAGGCGATGCGGAGGAGCCTGATAGAATTACAATAATTATCGAAACCAGTGGTTCAGGCGGTTATTATCAGAGTAAGTATCCTATCAGCGATTACCAAAGCAATCTCTGGTTTGTTTAGAAAAACGGGCCTGAAACTCGAAGGTACTTTGATCAGCAAAACAATTCATTGTTGCTAAAGAATTCAATTTGATTGCTATTATAACTGTCACCAATTTACCTGTAGATTGTAAGGAACACTGTCGTTGTGAAATGGAAAGCGTGTATGGTCTCTTTTTTTCAGCATTTGATGAAGAAATCGATCCATCAAAATTTTGCATATGCTCGGGTTCTGATATCAACAGTGTGTGTAGGAGAGGGAGGTGTGAGTGTAGACCTGGGTTTGCACCGGATCATATGGGTAACTGTGAGAAAGGTAGACTCTCTTTATTATTCAATATATCTGTTAACGTTTTCAACCTTGTCAAATCTTGTACAAACACGACTGAAATACAATGAACAACTGTAGCTGTTTTTTTATATTTTCTCAAAATAAATATTGCTATATAAAATTTTTATGAATAAATTAAATGTCAATATGATATCATAATATTTATATAATATTTCAATATAAATACTTGGAATCTAACGTCAATGGTTTTATATTACTCTATAGTATCTTCTACAGTGTCATTGCCGTATGTTGATGTGTTGTTCTATATGGGGAATATAATCTCCCTTCGATACTCCCTTCGATACACTACTTTCTATGGCAGTAACTAAAATGACATTTGAGATTCATCTTTGGAAATGGTATATTTGGTATTAAGTCTTTGTCGTTTAACTGTCTAAAGGTCGGCCATCATTTTGCTTAAAATAAACCATGTTGTGTACAGCTACTAGCACGGTATTAAAAATGGTTATATTGGTTATCATTTAATTTGATTTTCTTCATGTTCAATTGTTTTGTCATCTCGTCCAGTGCTGGGAATGGATTGTAATCATGACCTGGATTGCGCAAGTTACGTATATGGCAGCCATTGTGTCCATGACGAACCTTTTGGGACAGTGTGCAAATGCAAACCTGGTTGGTATGAGAGGAATTTCGAGTGCTGTAAGTAGATCCATATTTCATAATTTTTTATGAATCTGAAAAATGATACAATTTTGTTTCTCATAATGAATGCACGCAGCATTGACCTGCATTACGAGTAAGAAGATGCAACAAAATTAGATGTACCGGTACTTGCTTTTCAGATCTAGCCAATACAAAGGTTTAAAGACAATGAATTTGGGATCATTTCTATTGCCAGTTTTCAGTGCCTTCTCGGGTACTTTTATTTTTGAATGGTTTTATTGTTGTTTTATATTTTTATATCTTAGAATGTTTTTTTTTGTATATTTTCTTTAATATTTCAGCACCTTGCCATTGCCTTTGTGACGGTAACGGTAACTGCACCAACAGCGGAGATCACAGGGCCGATGTGTACTGCACGTGTGAGCCAGCAAGCCGAACAGCAGCGGCCAGCGAAGGTTCGTGCATTAACGTGAAGATGTTGGTTAGATCGATTACCAGTGATATAATACAATTTAATGCAGCAGTGCACATCCACACGCAAGCGCGTGCAAATTTGTTAACAGTTATAATACGCGAGGCAGTTGTGTGAGTGGCTGTGAACGCGTGGTGCGGAAGCATCATGCGCTAGCGTAGACGTGTGTGCGTGCATGCCTTCACAAGTCCGTGTTGGCGAAGATGTCTAACATGAATCGCGCGTGGTGCATTGGTTTTTCTTATATCAAGTACATAAGTGAAATACTACTAGTTGTAGTGGTTACTATATTAGTTAGTATTAGTTATAAAAGATATCGTAAACAATTTATGCCTCTATCATTGCAAAAGCACGATTCTTGTTACCGTTCAACCACTCTTTCAGGGAAGAGAGACAACATGGGTAAAAGCTTCGTCCTGTCATTCTTTGGAAACGCACTACTGTCGCCTTTCACTTGCACGGACGATAAAAAAGATGTGCGTTTGATGTTAAAGATGACAAGTTATAGTGACACCCCTGCTGATGTCCGAGTGTCCACCCCATTGCACCCTGACTATCCACCAGTATCAGTCAGTGTCCAGAAAGGCAAAGAGACTACGGTGAGCATGCCAAGAGCGCTTTTCAAGTCGAACGCGACCGGTTTTGCAACAGACAGCATATTAGTTGAAAGTTCCCGTGATATTGCAGTATTTGGACTCGCAGAAGGACCCGGTTTCTCCGGCGGATACCTTGCCCTTCCAGTTGATGTATTAGGCCAAGAATACGTCGCCTTGTGCTCCATTGACTCACGGCACAATGATGATTATTCCCAGCATTCGGAAATCATCATCATTGCAGTGGAAAACGACACCAGGGTTCGAATCACCATGCCAAAGGTAGAGGGTGTTTTTGTATTATACAATGGTAGCGAGTTCACAAGGCACCGTATGCTTGAAATCAGGCTGTCCAAGTATGAAACATTTCACATCCACAGTAAGGCGTTCTCTTTAACTCAAACTTTTATCAATTCTGACAGGCCCATTGCCGTGATAAGCGGTGCCAGAGAACAGTATGGCTCCACGAAAGATATCGTCCTAGAGATGATGCCGCCGATGTCAGCATGGGGAAGAATGTACACCATATCACCAAGGCATTCAGAGGCCAGCAACAATTGGACCTTGGTGATTTTGTCCAGTCGCTCTGAACAGAATTACGTCGTTGCACAAGGGAATAATCAACCAACTTTATCAGAAACGCTCGAGAGGCATGTTACGTACGAAACGTATGCGCAGTCTCTCCTGACCATTACCGCACGGGAGCATGACCCAATTCTGGTTGGTGTCCATACGTCTTGCAGGCATCACTTCCAAGATGGAACATCAACAGGGGGGCTAGATACTGCAGTGGCAACCCCATTTGAACAGACCCCCAAAAACGTCACCTTTGTCTCGGCTGGATCGCGTTTAAACGGCGTCAGCATGATATCAATTTCCTATTGCCTCAAAACTCTAACGTTGGATGGAGGGCAAGTGCACTGGAATTCAGACCTGTCTAT
This sequence comes from Lingula anatina, assembly GCF_001039355.2. The sequence goes on from NW_019775517.1 coordinate 79,504, forward strand.
AAGAACGCCCATGCTACAACTGAACGCAACCACCGCAAATGTTGATAGAGGAACACATTATATAAGTAATGATCAGCCACAGGAAGGAGTTCTAGTCTCTGTGTATGGTTATGGAGATAACGTCGGGCATGCTTTCCCTGCTGGGGCGTTGTATACTATAACGCATGTAAGTATACCTGTTCCCATTATTTGGGTTATAAGAAAAGTTCCTTGTTACCTTATTATAATTATAACACTTGTAGATAAATAACAACTAGCGGATGTCGAAAATATGCAGCAACCTAACGTTTTGTATCTTGCATACACGCATGCCTCATACTGCTTATGAATGGGACATTGTGTAAACGTCATACAGGTATATAACACCCCTAGCTCAGAATGATGCATGTATGTGTGGAAACACTTAGCTGAATCATGTTGCATCTATAACATAGTTTTAGGTTTGACTGCAACATGCACTCATTTGTTTTGAGGTAGCCCCACCGAAGGTTTTGCTGTGACTGCAACGATTGGTAAAACAGAAATTCAGTTTTGTTCGCGTTATTTCAGCCATGTCACCCAAGCATCACAGTGGCTGGGGATTTAATTGACAACGACTGTGACGGGTTTGTTGACGAGGAGGTCTACAACCATATCGGTAAGTGATTCATAAGATGGTTAAAATTAAAACACGAATTTGGATTTGGCAATCGTTCCATGGAATATATGAGAGTACTCGAACTGACCTATCTGTGATAGATGAGTGGAGAAAAATTACAATATGGCAGCATATAGGCAATAAGAGTCAGGCACTTTGGATAAATTTCCATGTGACTACGATTGTAAATAATAATTCTAAAGGTGTTTATTTTTAAGAGGGAGCTCCAAGTCACGATGGATACTTTAAATTATTTGGGGAATTACTGACTGTGGGCAAATATAAATTGCCATATACACATGTATATAGAAGTAATCCATCGGAAATAAAACCATTGCTGATTACTATTTTATCATGTATCTGAATCCTTTTCGAATATTTTTAGACGACGATAACGATGGGGAAATCGATGAGGATCTAACAGAAGACCGTTTAGTAAGTTTTACGATATAACAGTTTATGAAAATGTGAAATCCCCTAGAGGCAGTGAATTTCGTGATAATTTGTGTTTGCTGCAGTCTTAGATTAAGATTATATCAAAACAATCCTACAGGAAAATCGTCAATACTATTGACAAATCATGTTCTTATGTAAATATTATGTATCCTTATTTAACAGGTATCACATTACCACATTGACCCATGTAAGTAAAGCACAGTTACCTAACTTACTCTGCAATTCCCTTGTCATAGTTTGGAATCCAAATTTAGAAATAAGTTAATGTTCCTTGTGTACCATTGTCAGTGATATGTGTAACATAAAATGTGCACTTTAATATTGGCTAAATTTTGTAGTAGGCTTAAGTCGAACACTTGGATATATCGGTGTATTTCTTTTATAAAATATTTTTGAATAACTCTATGACTTTAAATTGATTATTTTACCCAAGATTTGTCGATACTTTAGGGGAAATTGTTTGCAGTAAAAGCAAATTTGGTAACATAATGAGTCTGACGTATGAGGCTAGAATGCTGTGGGCAAATGTGTCGGCCGTGTATAACGAGGGAGAAGATGCTGGCGCATGCGCATTTCTCCACACTTATGCCACAGAGTATCGGAGAGACGTCATGCTCGATGACGCAGCTGAAAGGAATAGGTGTGGAATTGCGATTGTAAGTTAAATCGTTATGCATGTTATTTATTATGTATTTAAACAAGGTATTGAATATTTAACCAACTCCCCTTTCATTCATCATTATCATGCCGTTACATCCATAGTCAATAATACCTTGAATTTGGGGGAATTTACTTTCTCGTTAGTGGTATAATATCTATAATATTTATTTGCAACCAAAAGTTGGTTGGTGCATTTGAAATAATAATAATGGTTATTCTAAGAAAAACGTTGAATATTAAACCTTTTCTTAAATACACTTGGCAGCAATATCGTTTAAGCAAAACAATTATTATTATTGGTTTTAGTTTAAAAAAAACCTACAGGTAGAATGAGAGAGAAGTTAAGGCACATTCATTTCTACTTTCTTTAACTTTTACTCTTCCTCTCACTTCCACGCTCAGACCNTTTTTTTTTCTTTAAATCAATCAAATAAAGACAGACCAGTTCAGTTTCTTTATTGGCCTTGGTATCTATATACAGAATGCCATCTGTAACAATGTGAATAACAGCTGTAACTTAAAGATCTTGTTTAAATAAGTAAATGTCACAATCACCCATATCATCATATTACACGCATTACATCATTACAACTAAACAATATATAATGGGTTTTCAAAATATTAGAATCACTGCCATGGTCCGGGACATGACAAGCTGCCACGTAGTCGTAAACGACGCAGTAATGGGGAACACGACGCGTTGAGTTTATCCCTACCGGAAAGACAGGCTTCACCGGATGACGATCCCGCAGCGAAGAAATTCATAGAGATGGCTGTGAACACAGTCTTGCGTGTACAGGAAGATACTGAATCAAACTTAGAACGTATGTGGAATGTTAAATACTATGTTTGTCTCATGATACTTAAGTGCCAATTGATGACTTAAGCACGTTTAAAGTGTGGTGTTAATAAACTTGAGGGGGCGACATATTATGCCTGTCTTGCAGAGTTAAGATTATCTAGATTTATAATATATTTTTGTATGTTTTGCCTGTTTTAAATTTTGACCATTTTCGCTCTTCAAATTGGATTCATTTCTTTGTATTGCAGGGAAGTCGCAAATTCTGTCCCATTATGAAGGCAACAAGGCACACTTTTCACCGGACACTGCCAAAGATAGTGGAAAATGCAATGAACACAGTTTCAATTTAATGTTCCTTGCGGCTTGCACTGGATTAGTTTTCATTCTTTTGTTGGTTGTTTCAATATTGTTGTGCAGGACATATTCTTCTAGATCGAGGCTGGTTAATTTATCTAAAAAGAATTTGGTATTGTCAGGAAATAAATGATTAAATGTTCGAATGAGCCGATGTTTGGCAACGAATAGGCCTATACAACGAATCACATGTTTGTTTGTTGGATCCATCAACAGTCGTAAATTATACAACAATGTGATATAAAGATATTTATATAAATTTTTTGTTCGTTATCCTCTGTTTGAAGCAGTACCCCGCACACGGTGAGCAATTGGTGCGTGCCACTAGCGCTGCGCCGTTTTCTCATCGTTTGCGGGGGTATTTTGGTGAGATTTTTGCCTCTCGCGCAGCTGAGCAAAAATCTCACGTGTTTGATATTTTTGGCCTCTTGAGGCAAATGGCTCAGCGTGTGCGGTGTGCAAGCGCCGATTGCTCAAGTCATGCCAACAATGTGCATGTGCCAGTAGCCGGAAACAAAAATGGCAGCCCCCAGCGAAGTCAACAAAAATGTACACAGTTTAAGATAGTCTGATTGATTAACGTGGTCACCATTTTCCATTACTTTCAGAAAAAAAATCAATATGTAATGTTTCCTAAATCACATGATCCCACAGTTCACGGTGCGTCCGATAGGGGCAGGCTGGGAGGCACCTCTGCTGAGCAAAGAGCGCAGCGTTTGCGGGGAACTGAGGAGCCTGAGCATCTGGCGCAGCGCAAGTGGCGCGCGCCAATTGCTCACCGTGTGCGGGATGCTTAAGATCATTTTAAAGCAGTTTCATTTCTCTTCCATCCCAGTTACCACAAACTTTTATAGTCCATTTCGCAACAAGAAAGAAGGCAACAAAAATATCAATAATGTATTGTTCGAGATTAATAATAATATCCTTATCATTTTAACAGTTTTAACAATGTAACAAAATGTTGCCTTTATTATATATATATATATATATATATATATATATATATATATATATATATATATATATATATATATATATATATATACCTGGCGTAAGGGCATGCTCCAGGACATCGCCCTAGATGAAAAAGAAGGGTTCGCTAAGGGACTGAAGGAAATATACAGATATGAATTGACTTTTTCTTAAAATGTTAAGGACGAACTTTAAAATGAAGTGTTGTTCTTTATTTCGTACATATTATTCTAAGGCATGTCCATTACTGCATATAGTGTATCCAGAGTAGTAGGCTACATAAGAAGTGGGGGGGGGGTAATTTTTTTCAAGATAATTGAGGTCCTCCTTCCATTTGTAAAGACGAGAATATTAAAAATACAGTGTGCTTTTCTCTGACACTGAAAACACACACACACACACACAGCGATGATACTTCCACCTGCTTGTTTATGATTGATAGCGGGCAGTATTAAGGCCATTTCCTCTTCAAGGTTGTGTCAAGAGAAAAAAAGGATCACGATTGCGCATGGCTTTTATTGCTTTACCAAAAAGGTCGTACATGTAGGGACTATTTTTTAACTTAGTATTTAATATGATGATCATTACAGTATCTGCAACAGGTAAAAAAATCGTTTTTTTATATCATCTTCACATGATAAAATGATAAAATGGTTATCTCAGCATATGTTATTAACTTGAGGACCATAATTTTGGGACAGTAATGACAGCTTTTAGCGTGTATGCAATGTAGTGTCAACTGTCTGGGTCGTTAGCAAGTCTGTACCAGATTTTTGTTTTGATAAATCTTAACATTGGTCAGGAAAAATCGCCTTCAGGTATTTATCTGGCGACTCTAAGACTACGTCACTCAACTGAAAAAAAGAAGTGTCTTTTTGTCGAATTATAATGACTACGTTACTCAACACTGGAAGAAAATCTTAACATTTGCCTAAAAACATCGCCTTAGGGTATTACACCCCATTTCCATAGATTTTTAGATCGATCTATCCCTGTGGGGAGTCTCACTAGATTACTGTCAGCTTGGCCGGCTTAAGCGTCTGTCCCGCCTACTAAAAGCTGTAAGGGGGTAATTAACTATGGTGCCCGCTCGGCTGACTGCAATTTAGCGGGAAACCCCAGGGAGTTAGGTCGATCTAAATCTTAATCTCTAGATCGATCTAAATCTCTGGGAAAGCACCCTTAGTCTGTCAATATGTAGACTACGTTAGTCAACTGAAAAAAGAAACGTCTTTTTGTTGAAAAAAAAATGACCCTATAAGGAACAGAGGAGGCTATTAGCTCGGACAAGTTTCGTGTGTTCTAGGCTCGGATAAGGTGGAATAAATGGAAAACTTGGAATCCTTATAATTGTATAGTTTCTTTATTCGATCATAGGATACAAGAGGTGATATAATGGGGAAAAGGTGAAAAAGNTCGCAGCTGAGCAAAATATCTCACGTGTTTGATATTTTTGGCCTCTTGAGGCAAATGGCTCAGCGTGTGCGGGTGCGGGGTGCAAGCGCCGATTGCTCAAGTCATGCCAACAATGCGCATGTGCCGGTAGCCGGAAACAAACAAAAATGGCAGCCCCCAGCGAAGTCAACAAAAATGTACACAGTTTAAGATAGTCTGATTGATTAACGTGGTCACCATTTTTCATTACTTTCAGAAAAAAAATCAATATGTAATGTTTCCTAAATCACATGATCCCACAGTTCACGGTGCGTCCGATAGGGGCAGGCTGGCTGAGCAAAGAGCGCAAAGAGCACAGCGTTTGCGGGGAACTGAGGAGCCCGAGCATCTGGCGCAGCGCAAGTGGCGCGCGTCAATTGCTCACCGTGTGCGGGATGCTTAAGATCATTTTAAAGCAGTTTCATTTCTCTTCCATCCCAGTGCACCACAAACTTTCATAGTCCATTTCGCAACAAGAAAGAAGGCAACAAAAATATCAATTTATTGTTCGAGATTAATAATAATATCCTTATCATTTTAACAATTTTTACAATGTAACAAAATGTTGCCTTTATTATATATATATATATATATATATATATATATATATATATATATATATATATATATATATATATATATATCAGATATTCAGTAAGAGTCCTCATCCTTAAAATGTATGATGTGACGAGTCAACAAAGGTTATATTTACAAACAATTTGGCACCCATTTCGTTTGTGGGGTTGCAAAGAGTTATCTTTAGCTGCTTCATTCTTTAGGAAATAATAATAATAAATATGTGTTTTTTTGCCAATTTGTTTCATTTCATAGGTAATATCATATTTAAATTTGCCTTCAAACATTAAGGTGCCAGTACAATGTATATACGCTATCAAAAACCCGGTTTGAAAGCAGTTTCGTCCATTTAAACATTTACCGCCACGGCTGATTTCTCTCACCAGTACGACTGTGAATCAAAATTGAAGTCTCTTTACCATAATATGAAAGCCAGGGGAACGAAATATCACAGTTTTCCTTGGTTTGTACATACTTTGTTGTCCGGTTCTCCTAACAATAAGATATTTAGTTTGTCTATTTTTGTTCGTTNGGCAACGAATATACTACGAATCACATGTTTGTTTGTTGGATCCATCAACAGTCGTAAATTATACAACAATGTGATATAAAGATATTTATATAATTTTTTTGTTCGTTATCCTCTGTTTGAAGCAGTACCCCGCACACGGTGAGCAATTGGTGCGCGCCACTTGCGCTGCGCCGTTTTCTCATCGTTTGCGGGGGTATTTTGGTGAGATTTTTGCCTCTGGCGCAGCTGAGCAAAAATCTCACGTGTTTGATATTTTTGGCCTCTTGAGGCAAATGGCTCAGCGTGTGCGGTGTGCAAGCGCCGATTGCTCAAGTCATGCCAACAATGTGCATGTGCCAGTAGCCGGAAACAAACAAAAATGGCAGCCCCCAGCGAAGTCAGCGGGTTGCAAAGAGTTATCTTTAGCTGCTTCATTCTTTAGGAAATAATAATAATAAATGTTTTTTTGCCAATTTGTTTCATTTCATAGGTAATATTATATTTAAATTTGCCTTCAAACATTATTAAGGTGCCAGTACAATGTATATACCCTATCAAAAACCCGATTTGAAAGCAGTTTCGTCCATTTAAACATTTTCCGCCACGGCTGATTTCTCTCACCAGTACGACTGTGAATCAAAATTGAAGTCTCTTTACCATAATATGAAAGCCAGGGGAACGAAATATCACAGTTTGCCTTGGTTTGCACAAATTTTGTTGTCCGGTTCTCCCAACAATAAGATCTTTATTTTGCCTATATTTGTTCGTTTTTTAGTATTTAAAAGTAAGCCCTTCAAATGTTGTACAATAAGGAGATGTGAAACTGTTCCAAATGGGTTAAGCACTGTGGAAGATGCAACACATAAATTCTATCCAATGTTACACATATGGGATGCATTTAAATCTCGAGGGAGATTCCAGCTCCAGACCAAAGAATCACGTCTTGGTGTTCGGCGGAAATGGCTTCATGGGCTCAGCCACAGTTGGGAGGTTGCTACAACGAAATGGCGATTTTTATGATATCACAATAGTAAACAGAGGGACATGGTATTGGGATTCCGCTGTAACGATACGGCCGTACGTAAGATATTTTGCGTGCAACAGAGAAGATCCCCTGGGCCTTTGCACGGGATGTGGGGGGGGGGGGGGTTG
>NW_019775517.1:95692-116741 GCF_001039355.2 Lingula anatina
TGTTACAATTTGTAGAAGCCAGTCAATGCTGCAGCGCTTTGAAATATCTTATATCTACGAGTGCTGGTACATAACAAAAGCGTTAACTGCCACAGAAATGAAATAAAGATGGTGTGTATAAATCATCTGATTCCACTAAAATTGTTTCAGATTTGCCTGCAACTGTCATTCTAGACAAGAAACGGCCGATATAGCTGTGATAGACGATAAACGGTACTTGCCGATAAGAGATCTGCATATTACGGGGTTAAACGCAATTAATTCAGTTGTGAATGTGTCGACGCATATAACGATCTGCGAAACAGGTAGGATTTGGATGATACTACACAAGCACAGACCGGTATGTTATAGTATATATGACGGGTATAAGTGGACTAAATGGTTCTCAAATCAGTCCTGTAGATGTTGTTTGGACCAAAAAGCTTTTGGCGCAATAACGTGTCAAATTGACAGCAACGTGGTCTCACAGTAAAATGTCAACTTGTAAAAAGGAGCCAAGGTGTTCTGCTCAGGCTGAGGACCTTGATTTTAGTCGTTGTCACAATCAGTTCCTGATTTTTGGCAGCGTTCAGCACATTTATTATATTCCTTAGGCCTACGCATGATAGAAGATGTAAATCATTTCCCACTTTGCTGCATAACACTCCCCTTTTCCGTTGTCAATAACACGTCGAAGCAAAAACCAGTGTTCTTCTTTTCTTTGTCAGTTCTTGTCATGGATCTTGGAGTACTGGTTTCCAACCAAACATATTACGTAAACACGAAGTGCAATGAAAACGCCCCAAACATACACACAGGTGGACGGAGCGTTTTATCAAAAGGGGACACTGTGTACAGTTTCACTCTAGAAGACACCAACGACATTTGGATTTCGTTGGATTATGAAGACTATGATGCTTTCATTGAATTATATGGCGCCATTGATCCCATGACGTCACAACCTCTGCCTTCAAGCATAATTGTTAGAAACGACGACGGAGATACAAGATTAAATCCTGAGATTCATGTTCGTCTACAGGGACAACATACCTATTACTTGACGGTCAGTACTTTAGAAAGCGACCCAAAAGGACCTGATATTATTGAAATGACGATCGTCACCAATGGTTCACACGGTTATCAGAGTAAGTATATATATATTATCAACAGTTACCAAAGCAATGTCGGGTAATTAGATTATTAGGCCTGAAACTGAGGCCTGAAACTGAGGCACTTTGATCATCAAAACAAATCATTGTTGCTAAAGAATTCAATTTGATTGCTATGATAACGGTCACCAATTTACTGTGGATTGTAAGGAACACTGACTTGTCGCAATGGGATGTGTGTATGGTCTCTCTTTTTTTAGCATTTGATGAAGAAATCGTTCCATCAAGAGTTAATTGCATGTGCTTGGATTCTGATATCAATAGTGTGTGTACGAGAGGGAGGTGTGAGTGTAGACCTGGGTTTGCACCGGATCATATGGGTAACTGTGAGAAAGGTAGACTCTCTTTATTATTCAATATATCTGTTAACGTTCTCAACCTTGCAAAATCTTGTACAAACACGACTGAAATACAATGAACAACTGTAGCTGTTTTTTATATTTTCTCAAAAAAATATTTATATACAATTTTTTTTATAAATAAATTAAATATTAATTTGATATTATAATATTTATATAATATTTCAATATAAATACTTGGAATCTAACGTCAATGGTTTTATATTACTCTATAGTATCTTCTACAGTGTCATTGCCGTATGTTGATGTGTTGTTCTATATGGGGAATATAAACTCCCTTCGATACTCCCTTCGATACACTACTTTCTATGGCAGTAACTAAAATGACATTTGAGATTCATCTTTGGAAATGGTATATTTGGTATTAAGTCTTTGTCGTTTGAATAAAACTATCTAAACGTCGGCCATCATTTTGCTAAAAATAAACCATGTTGTGTACAGCTACAAGCACGGTATTAAAATGATTATATTGGTTATCATTTAATTTGATTTTCCTCATGTTCAATTGTCTTGTCATCTCGTCCAGTGCTGGGAATGGATTGCAATCATGACCTGGATTGCGCAAGTTACGTATATGGCAGCCATTGTGTCCTTGACGAACCTTTTGGGACAGTGTGCAAATGCAAACCTGGTTGGTATGAGAGGAATTTCGAGTGCTGTAAGTAGATCCATATTTCATAATTTTGTATGAATCTGAAAAATGATACAATTTTGTTTCTCACAATGAATGCACGCAACATTGACGTGCATTATGAGTAAGAAGATGCAGCAAAATTAGATGTACCGGTACTTGCTTTTCAGATGCAGCCAATACAAATGTTTAACGACAATAATTTTGGGATCATTTTTTATTGCCAGTTTTCAGTGCTTTGTCGGTTACTTTTATTTTTGAATGCATGGTTCTATTGTTGTTTTTTATTTTTATATCTTAGAATGTTTTCTTTGTATATTTTCTTTAATATTTCAGCACCTTGCCATTGCCTTTGTGACGGTAACGGTAACTGCACCAACAGCGGAGATCACAGGGCCGATGTGTACTGCACGTGTGAGCCAGCAAGCCGAACAGCAGCGGCCAGCGAAGGTTCGTGCATTAACGTGAAGATGTTGGTTAGATCGATTACCAGTGATATAATACAATTTAATGCAGCAGTGCACATCCACACGCAAGCGCGTGCAAATTTGTTAACAGTTATAATACGCGAGGCAGTTGTGTGAGTGGCTGTGAACGCGTGGTGCGGAAGCATCATGCGCTAGCGTAGACGTGTGTGCGTGCATGCCTTCACAAGTCCGTTTTGGCGAAGATGTCTGACATGAATCGCGCGTGGTGCATTGGTTTTTCTTATATCAAGTACATAAGTGAAATACTACTAGTTGTAGTGGTTACTATATTAGTTACTATTAGTTATAAAAGAGTTCGTAAACAATTTATGACTCCATCATGGCAAAAGCACGATTCTCGTTACCGTTCAGCCACTCTTTCAGGGAAGAGAGACAACATGGGTAAACGCTTCGTCCTGTCATTCTTTGGAAACGCACTACTGTCGTCTTTCACTTGCACGGACGATAAAAAAGATGTGCGTTTGATGTTAAAGATGACAAGTTATAGTGACACCCCTGCTGATGTCCGAGTGTCCACCCCATTGCACCCTGACTATCCACCAGTATCAGTCAGTGTCCAGAAAGGCAAAGAGACTACGGTGAGCATGCCAAGAGCGCTTTTCAAGTCGAACGCGACCGGTTTTGCAACAGACAGCATCTTAGTTGAAAGTTCCCGTGATATTGCAGTATTTGGACTCGCAGAAGGACCCGGTTTCTCCGGCGGATACCTTGCCCTTCCAGTTGATGTATTAGGCCAAGAATACGTCGCCTTGTGCTCCATTGACTCACGGCACAGTGATGATTATTCCCAGCATTCGGAAATCATCATCATTGCAGTGGAAAGCGACACCAGGGTTCGAATCACCATGCCAAAGGTAGAGGGTGTTTTCGTAATATACAATGGTAGCGAGTTCACAAGGCACCGTATGTTGGAAATCAGGCTGTCCAAGTATGAAACATTTCATATTCACAGTGAGGCGTTCTCTTTAACTCAAACCTTCATCAATTCTGACAGGCCCATTGCCGTGATAAGCGGTGCCAGAGAACAGTTTGGCTCCACGAAAGATATCGTCCTAGAGATGATGCCGCCGATGTCGGCATGGGGAAGAATGTACACCATGTCACCAAGGCATTCAGAGGCCAGCAACAATTGGACCTTGGTGATTTTGTCCAGTCGCTCTGAACAGAGTTACGTCGTTGCACAAGGGAATAATCAACCAACTTTATCAATAACGCGCGAGAGGCATGTAACGTACGAAACGTATGCGCAGTCTCTCCTGACCATTACCGCACGGGAACATGACCCAATTCTGGTTGGTGTCCATACGTCTTGCAGGCATCTTTCCAAGATGGAACAACAGTAGGGGGGCTAGATACTGCAGTGGCAACCCCATTTGAACAGACCCCCAAAAACGTCACCTTTGTCTCGGCTGGATCGCGTTTAAACGGCGTCAGCATGATATCAATTTCCTATTGCCTCAAATCTCTAACGTTGGATGGAGGGCAAGTGCACTGGAATTCAGACCTGTCTATTAGAACGCCCATGCTACAACTGAACGCAACCACCGCAAATGTTGATAGAGGAACACATTATATAAGTAATGATCAGCCACAGGAAGGAGTTCTAGCCTCTGTGTATGGTTATGGAGATAACGTCGGGCATGCTTTCCCTGCTGGGGCGTTGTATACTATAACGCATGTAAGTATACCTGTTTCCATTATTTGGGTTATAAGAAAGGTACCTTGTTACCTTATTACAATTATGACACTTGCCGATAAATTACAACAAAGTGGATGTCGAAAACGCAGCGCTCTAACGTTATGTATCTTGCATACAGGTATACCTTTTACATCTTATGAATGAGACATTGTGTAAACGTCATACATAACGCCTCAGAATGACGCATGTACGTGTGATACCCACTGGTGAATGCTACAAACACCTAGCTGAATCGTATTGCATCTATAATATAGTTTTTGGTTTGACTGCAACATGAGCTCATATGTTTTGAGGTTGCTGTGACTGCAACGATTGGTAAAACAGAAATTCAGTTTTGTTCGCGTTATTTCAGCCATGTCACCCAAGTATCACAGTGGCCGGGGATTTAGTTGACAACGACTGTGACGGTTTTGTTGACGAGGAGGTCTACAACCATATCGGTAAGTGATTCATAAGATGGATAAAAATTAAAACACGAATTTGGATTTGGCAAGCGTTTCATGGAATAAATGAGAGTACTCGAACAGACCTATCTGGGATAGATGAGTGGAGAAAAATTACAATATGGCAGCATATAGGCAATAAGAGACCGGCACTTTGGATATATTTCCATGTGACTACGATTGTAAATAATAATTCTAAAGGTGTTTATTTCTAAGAGGGAACTCCAAGTCACGATGGATACTTGAAATTATTAGGGGAATTACTGACTGTGGGAAAATATATACATGTATATTGCTATATACACATGTATATATAAGTGTTCCATCGGCAATAAAGCCATTCCTGATTAGCCATTATATCATGTATCTGAATCCTTTTCAATAATTTTTAGACGACGATAACGATGGGGAAATCGATGAGGATCTAACAGAAGACCGTTTAGTAAGTTTTACGATATAACAGTTTATGAAAATGTGAAATCCCCTAGAGGCAGTGAATTTCGTGATACTTTGTGTCTGCTGCAGTCTTAGATTAAGATTATATCAAAACAATCCTACAGGAAGATCGTCAATACTATTGACAAATCATATTCTTATATAAATATTGTGTATCCTTATTTAACAGGTGTTGCATTACCACATTGACCCATGTAAGTAAAGCACAGCTACCTAACTTACTCTGCAATTCCCTTGTCACAGTTTATAATCCAAATTTAAAAATAAGTTAATGTTCCTTGTGTACCATTGTCAGTGATATGTATAGCATAAAATGTGCACTTAAATATTGGCTAAATGTTGTAATAGGCTTAAGTCGAACATTTGGATATGTCAGTGTATTTCTTTTATAAAGCATTTTGGAATAACTCTGACTTTAAATTGATAATTTTACCAAGATTTGTCGATACTTTAGGGGAAATTGTTTGCAGTAAAAGCAAATTTGGTAACATAATGAGTCTGACATATGACGCTAGAATTGTGTGGGCAAATGTGTCGGCCGTGTATAACGAGGGAGAAGATGCTGGCGCATGCGCATTTCTCCACACTTATGCCACAGAGTATCGGAGAGACGTCATGCTCGATGACGCAGCTGAAAGGAATAGGTGTGGAATTGCGATTGTAAGTTAAATCGTTATGCATGTTATGTATTATGTATTTAAACAAGGTATTGCATATTTAACCAACTCCCCTTTCATTCATCATTATCATGCCGTTATATTCGTAGTCAATAATACCTTGTATTTGGGGGAATTTACTTTCTCGTTAGTGGTATTATATAATATCAATAATATTTATTTGCAACCAAAAGTTGGTTGGTGCATTTGAAATAATAATAATGGTTATCCAAGACATTGAATATTAAACCTTTTCTAAAATACACTTGGCAGCAATATCGTTTAAGCAAAACAATTATTATTATTGGTTTTAGTTTAAAAAAAAACCTACAGGTAGAATGAGAGAGAAGTTAAGGCACATTCATTTCTACTTTCTTTAACTTTTACTCTTCCTCTCACTTCCACGCTCAGAACAAGGAGGAAGACAGCCTGGTGCATTGTATCAATGTGGTAGCACAAGTGGAGGCCGGAGCTATAAGCATAGGAGACCACCACTACAGGGTGTGCTGTGTATTCCAGACCGATGACCACTCAAGAGTAGTCGGCAGTAGTGTTAATGTAGAGCAGTAAGTTTTTTTTGTAATTTCTTCTACACAGTGCAATGTATGTGTGTGATATGAATAAAAATGTAGAATGTAAAAGTGTATGTAACGAAAAATGAAAAGAAAAGAAACAATACAAGTGAGATAAACAGTTGATATCAACGGTTTTATAGTGGCCCCTCGCTAGAAAGCAGGCAAGCCGGAAGCGAAATCAACAGTGGACGTGCGCATGTAACTCTTTCCGTAAAAAATATGGCGGACGAACTGGTGCCAACAGTTCGTGTGGGCGACCAGGTTCACCTCCAGGCTTCATTACGTCGACACGCAGGCAAGTTTTTAACATTCACTGCCCTTTTGAATTATTCGTCGTCACTTTTGTATGCCCCACTATAGTTTTGATTTTTTATGTTCAATATAGTACATATAGGCCTACCGAAAGATGAATTTTACATTGTACTTTGTTACATTTCTAACGGACGCATCTTAATCCTTTAACTTTTGTTTTGAGAAATCACAAATAAACATAAAAATAAATTATGAGGACGAAGTAACGGGTTTTTGAATCTTTTAGTATTTGCGTGGATGCATGATAACGAAAGTGAAACCTTTTCAGCCTTTCAGGGCATCCGTGTAATCAACTGCACAGCATATCCCTCACTCAGAAACCCAAGCCCATCTCGTGTACTGACTAAAGAGGATGGGTAAGTATTTAGACCATATGACCATTGGCAATGGATCTCCAGAAGAAAAAACTCCTTCGTAAGAAAGAAGGCCAAAATAGTTTAGATGAAAAGTAATCGTCATATGTGAATAGTACCTAATACAGACTAGTATTAGTACCTCACTTTCAACTTAAAATATACATATCAGAAGAGTAGTATACCTTAGAAGGTAACTATCTGGAAAAAAACTCGCTGCGGATGTAATTGTCTTTTAAGTACACGTACTGAAGTATGCTGTTTGAAATGAGTACAATTTCTAAACAGCAATTTTTAATGATTTTAACAATTTATACAATCAATACCAATTTCCATTAAACATGTTCAGATGTGGTACGGGGAGAGTTCTGGCTGAAACGGAAGGATTTACCCCGCTGGAACATTCCTCAGCAAGAGCGGTGTCTGCCCCCTTCTATGCCTTCAAATTCACTGGATATTCCGATGTTTACTTCCGATGCTTGGTGGCATTATGTGCGGACTCGGAGGAAACTTACTGCACAACGGTAATTGTCTTCTGGTTATATTTTGTTTTTTTTCTTTAAATCAATCAAATAAAGACAGACCAGTTCAGTTTCTTTTTGTAAATAGTTGAGTCAATCGTAAAAAAATGAGTTCATTCAGCAGTTTTGTGGAGTTCATTGGCCTTTGTATCTATACAGAATGTCACCATCACCCATATCATCATATTACACGTATTACATCATTACAACTGAGCAATGTATAATGGGTTTTCAAAATATTAGAATCACTGCCATGGTCCGGGACATGACAAGCTGCCACGCAGTCGTAAACGACGCAGTAATGGGGAACACGACGCGTCGAGTTTATCCCTTCCGGAAAGACAGGCTTCACTGGATGACGATCCCGCAGCGAAGAAATTCATAGAGATGGCTGTGACCACAGTCTTGCGTGTACAGGAAGATACTGAATCAAACTTAGAACGTATGTGGAATGTTAAATAATATGTTTGTCTAATGATACTAAAGTGCCAATGACTTAAGCACGTTTAAAGTGTGGTGTTAATAAACTTGAGGGGGCGAAATATTATCCCTATCTTGCAGAGTTTGGATTATCTAGATTAATAATGTATTTTTGTACGTTTTGAAATTTTAAATTTGGACCATTTTCGCTCTTAAAATTGGATTCATTTCCTTATATTGCAGGAGAGTCGCAAATCCTGTCCCATTATGAAGGCAACAAGGCACACTTTTTCACCGGACACTGCCAAAGATAGTGGAAAATGCAATAAACACAGTTTCAATTTAATGTTCCTTGTAGCTTGTACTGGATTAGTTTTCGTTCTTTTGTTGGTTGTTTCAATATTGTTGTGCAGGACATATTCTTCTAAATCGAGGCTGGTTAATTTATCTAAAAAGAATTTGGTATTGTCAGGAAATTAATGATTAAATGTTCGAATGAGCTGATGTTTGGCAACGAATATACTACGAATCACATGTTTGTTTGTTGGATCCATCAACAGTCGCTGTAAATTATACAACTAGATGATATAAATATATTTATAAAACTTGTTTTTGTTCGTTATCCTCTGTTTAAAGCCGTATCAGTTAGATTTAGATCTTTCTAAAGCCGTTTCATTTCTCCTCCATCCCAATGTACCACAAACTTTCATAGTCCTTTTCACAACAATAAAGAAGGCAACAAATAATATCAATAATAAATTATTTGTTCGAGATTTATAATAATATCCTTATCATTTTAACAATTTTAACAATGTAACAAATTGTTGCCCTATTTAATGTCATTGCTTTAGGGATATATATATATATATATATATATATATATATATATATATATATATATATATATATATATATGAGTCCTCATCCTAAAATTTATGATGTGACGAGTCAATAAAGGTTAATATTTATTACAAACAATTTGGAACAAATTTCGTTTGTGGGGTTACAAAGAGTTATCTTTAGCTGCTTCATTCTTTAGGAAATGATAATAATAAAGATGTTTTTTTGCCAATTTATTTCATTTCATAAGTAAAATCATATTTAAATTTGCCTTCAAACATCATAAAGGTGCCAGTACAATGTATATACGCTATCAAAAACCCGACTTGAAAGCAGTTTCGTCCATTTAAACATTTACTGCCACGGGTGATTTTTCTCACCAGTACGACTGTGAATCAAAATTGAAGTCTCATAATATGAAAGCCACGTGGACGAAATATAACAGTTTGCCTTGGTTTGTACATACTTTGTTGTCCGGTTCTCCCAAATATAAGATCTTTAGTTTGCTTATTTCTGTTCGTTTTTTAGTATTTAAAAGTAAGCCCTTAAAATGTACAATAAGGAGATGTGAAACTGTTCCAAATGGGGTAAGCACTGTGGAAGATGCAACACACATAAATTCTGTCCAATGTTGCGTATATGGGATGCATTTAAATGCAATGTTTGTAAATTAAATGATTGTATTTAACGCATTAAATCAATACGTGTTATATAACCGTTCACGAAAAAATCGGCAAAAAATCTTTAGCCGTATAATCTTAAGATTCTAAATGGATTGCTGTTGTAAAGATACAAATTCTCAGTGGTGAATTGATCCCTTAATCTTTTCATTCATTTAATTATTTTATGGCTCTTTGAATCGATTATAAGTGCCGTACGTGAGACAGGCTTGCTTGAGTGGCTTGCATAAAAAGAAGAGAATAGTTTGTGGTTATAAATCACCTTAACGAAGCATACTTTTTGGCCAATCGAACACTGGTTTAACAGTTTCTCACTTTATATTGTCGCCGTTTTATTAAGTTCGGCAGTGCCGGAGGAGCCATGGTTTTAAAAACGAGAAGAGTGATAAAGCGATTAGTATATTGAACGAAGGTCTTGAAAAATTATATCGTTTCACACATGCATCTCAGTATAGTGACAGGCATACTGTCGTTTTTGAGGAGGTGGTGGAGGGATTAACTCCAAAGTTTAATGAGCATCACGTGGACAGGTGCATGCTGTCTCCTCCCTGAATCTGCCATAGTTATTAGGTTTATCACAAAGTTGGTAAACCTTCAACTTTATTGAAAGGTAATTTTTTGTAACATGTACGTTTGAATACCAAAAGTGTGAGACCTAGATCAAGAGTACATGCAGTATGTACCGGTACTATATGTGGGTCTCCACCGAGTCATTAAAACATACAGGTCTGGAAATACTCGTGGTCCACCTTGAAAATAAAATCTTCAGATATAGCCCATTGAACTGTGGCTTCTAAACAAACTAAATAATAAGTGTGCAATATAAATATTTATTTAAATTGTACGTGGCATTTGCGTATAATTCAGTTTTTCTGCCAAAAATATGTTTATAATACAAATAACTTTTTATGAAAAAAATATATGTATGTAATTTGGCCTTTGTGCAATTTCATAGAATCCCTGCAGTCTTGATAGATATAATATCACAAATTGCATCAAACTTTAAAATTAAGCTTCAAAATCGCCGAAGTGTGCTTTAAACAACAGGGACACAAGATATATTTGTAAATCTATATAAATATGTGGATCATTTCAAATACCTTTTTTTAAATCAAAAATCAATTTTCATGGTTTGAAGGGCGAATTCAGATAACACATGTTTAACAAACGGAATGATCTCTTTTCCCAATTATGTCATGGCTACCTTACACAACGGATACGGTCTCGAGAACTGCGATCCCACCTAAAACTCTCTACATATCGTCTCCCTCTCATTTCATATTTCCGTATTCGCACAATAAGAGACGACACCGTTAGGGCAAACACCAAGACTACAAATAATATTACCACAACGGTGGAAAAGAAGTGGATACTGTATACGCTGCACTCTTTAAATAGGCGTCCAGCATTCAGGTTTGGACCCTCTGACAAAGACTCGTTGTCGCTCTTAGAAGGAAGGGCGTGCGGTTTATCTGAAAAGAAAAAGGCATATGCATACATAACGAATTATGAAAAACAGGGCAAATGCCAATAACAAAACAGCTATCAGAGATGAAATTTTCCTAAATTAAGCCACTCAAAGCAATAACATCTAAACCCTGCTTTCTGTGATACACCATTACACATGTAAGCCAACAAAATGGCATCAAATCTGCCCCACAATATTCAACCAGACAAAGAGAAATCTCGACCTAACCTAACGCACAAACAAACAAACAAACAAAAAGTTAAACTTTCTCCAGGTATACGGCTTACTTAGCTTTTCTCGAACCGTCATCCATGCAGATGCTGTAATGGAAGTGTCAAGGTCTGGCAGGACTTTTTCCGACCTCCTCTTTCGCCGATAGTCTTTATACAGCAAGTGTTGGTAGTTAGGCCACTTCTCTGGGATTTCGTTCGGGTCGTGACAATGGGGCTATATAAGAAAATGTATTCAGGTACGGACCTCATAATTTTGACATTTGGCCCAATATATTATCATTATTAAATATGCCAAAAATATTAAAGAGAATTCGATGTTGCTACATGTAGTACTCTGCATGTGTTATGAGCTAAAAGCGCTAGATTGATAGCAAGATTGTAAAATTAAAATTATGAGACAGAAACTTCGGAATTCTATGGAACTTACCATTGTGCAAAAAGGGGCACCGGGGAACACACAAAGTAGGACAACACACTTGAAAAACACGACCTCGTGATCATTGAACTTGAATGCTGGGAAATACGGTGACGCTGCTTTTGTAGAACTTTGTTCTAGTGGCATGAATCCTTCGCCTTGGTCAATGACGAGGCCATCTCCACATCTACAACAACAGAAAATACACCACCATATAGTGAAAGTGAACACTTATCTGCCACTGAACTTCAATACAACAACGACATAACACGCCAAATAATGTGGAAATCTACGCCTTACCCATTCTGATCTGTAACTGTCCGCTTCTCCGTCTCGCTGTAAGTGTCAGTCGGATAAGCAGTGCAATTCGCTACACGTATTCCTTGAAACACTGAAAAGTCGAAATTAAACAAAGTTACCCTTGACGTAGCAAATGTTGCTTAAAGGGTTAAAAACCCTTCATTTTGGCAAAAAGTACGATAAAATGGATTTTCCCGGGGTATAGAACGATTATCCCATACTTTCCAATGGTTGGTGTATCCGTTCCCACATTAAAAGTCCGTCGATCGTTTTTAATGTACGCTCATTTTGTAATAATCTCTAAGATATTATTTCTGAGGGTAGCCATCTAGGGTCACGTGGACCGATGGCAAGCAAAGATTCAGAATAATTGCGTTAACCGCCGTTTTAGTAAGAGGGAATTTATGTTTCCATGTGTTGTAACTTGTTTGCAGTGTATTTATTTATTGTGGAATTTTGAATTTCATGAATAGGAAGAGATGGTATCCTTTTAATGCTTCAACTATTTTCTGAAGAAATCTTTGCCGAATGTTGGTCAACACTTTATGACAGGGAATTTTGGTCTACTGCAGTTCACAAAAAACGCAGTTTTCTACTGAAATAAAACAACTATCTGGTATGAAACAGTAAGCATTTTGGTTCGAGCACTATATAGATTAAAAAATACTTTTAAAAGAGAGGAATCGGTCCGAGCTCACCTCCGCTACTGACCAAAGTTGCTTCCAGACGAATCATACTACCGACACCAACATCTTCATCTGGTCTTAAACTCTCGTCGTTCTTGTCTTGTTTTCGTATATCCAAAATAATTGCGGCCTGTTCACTGCCTATACGTCCACTGGCGCCTCTCACCGATAAAGGGTTGCTAGAAGATTTTTTACATTAAACTATAAGATTCAATGTAGATGAAGATTTTATCTAATATGATCTAATATTTCTATTAGGTGTTTTAGTAATAAAGGTGACATGGGAATAATATAAGTATGTATCATCAAGAAAAGTCATATTGGGGAAAAAGATCAATATTGATTATGTTTTGACAATGTTTCCAGTGCCGACATATATCGTAAAAAATGTTTGCATCCCGAGTTTCATTAATTTAGTGATTGCAAGAGCTCTACTAGTATGGTTGCGGAAAGATGATGGACTGCAGTTTATACTGGGTACCTACTACATGTAGTATGATTGTTGACAGGCATGATGGACTGCAGTTTACACCTAATAGTGAGTGGACACACTTTAAAGCACCAGGCACATTAAACTGAGTGACAGAAAAGAAACGTGAGGGAATACTTACATACCAACCTCTGACGCTGTGGCTATGACCCTAGAGGAGTCGTCAGGAGGGAAAATACAGCTCACTACGTAACTATGGTCTCCAATGGCAACAACATCCGGGTCCTTCTGGGCAATCACGTTTATTAAGTAGACCAACGAATCCTCTTCTTTCTCCTATGATTTAATGAAGATTAGCTCCCTAGACCAGTGAATGGAACAGTCACTTTCATGTTGCAACTATCTAGTCGCACACTCTTTTTTACGTCATCAAGAAGTCAAAGGGGGATAATAAATTAACATTTATTAGGAAACATTGTAACATATTTCCTAGTGATTTCTTTTCACGGTTTTAACATTTTGCCCTTCGCCCTTCTAATTACCCAAGATTTAATCAAAGCAGTTGGCAATAGTACGGTCAATACATTGTTTTAAAAATTTTACCACAGATACTCCGCAGGCATCCCTGTCAGCCTGGTCGTCCAACAAAATATCTCTCCTAAATTCAGTTCCATAAGGAAAATAGCGGACAAAAAGGCACTGCTGTAAGGCCGTCCCGGCCGCTTTCATGATGGACCAATTTGTTCCGGAGTCGTATAGCAGGCTCATTAACATGCCTCTGCTTGTGCGGGTGCAGGTAATTTGCCCTGTTAAAACATTGGGATTAATGAGCATACAGTACATAAATCTGGTTCTCAGCTGATCGTTATCTATTCAGTTCCATTAAGGTATTTAGTAATTAAATCATAACTATTATTAAAATATTTCAGCACACGAAACAAGGTGTGCATAATAAGGAGATCTGACACATTTTAATACCAAAACTAAGCATTATAAGGATAAATAAAACTACTTTCACCTACAGGGTGGTACTTCTTGTAGTGGCTACCGGAACATGTTTGAAAGAGAAAATGTACATTTTAAGCATCTGCCAGCATCATAATCTGTAAACTAGTGACAACATTATCATATTAGTTTACTCTAGCATAATATATTACTTCTTTTTTTACACTGCCAATAAATACTAATGTGTATTAAAACAAGGAACCAGTACACAAGTTGATATTAGATTAAAATTAACTGGAGCAAAACCAATGGGCAGTGCACTGCCACACAATTCCACACTTGGCCTATTCACACCTGCCCGTGGTTGACCACGTCTTCGTCAATTAAACCATCGTTGTCGTCATCTGCAAAATAAATGCGGGTCTATCTGTGTGGATGCTTAAGACCAAAAGGAGAAAATGGTATACAATTATAGCACCTTCATGTTTCAATATGTATTTCTAGACTGACATGTTTGGTTGCTAACAAAACAAGTAAAAGAGTCATTGATTTAAGTCAATGACTCCGGTAATTATGTAATCTTGACGATATATAATTGATTCCAAATGTAATGCAATACAAAGGATGTTTTGAACATTTTCGCAAAACATTTGTACACAAACGATGTTGGCGCACTTGCATGTTAATTAACTCCAACAGGAAAACGGGATATATATATATGGCATTACCGCAATTATTCAAAATAAAGATAGCTAAGTAGACTTGATTTGAACGCCAGAAATAAAAGTGAAGTGGTATCATTGCTTAACATCGTTAAGTATGTCACAAAAGTAAAGCTTATTTCTGACAAAGCATTGGAAAACTAGTAGGCCTACGTCACGGGGTGTTCAACGATGTGGGTTGGGCTCCTTGTAAATTTAGCCATTGGGCAACATTCTATTACCCTTCGATGCCATCAAAGCTGCCTTTCTGACAAGCATCTCAGTCCGCTGAATGCAAACTTAAGAAAAGAATGAAACCGCACCTAAACCATTAACCACCTCTTCATCCACAGAGCCGTCGCAGTCGTTGTCCACCAGGTCGCCAGCCGACGACAAACTGGGAAGGCATGGCTAAAAAAAATACATCACACATAAATATATTTAAGATTAGCATTGAGAGTTTCTAAGCTGCACGTACATGTATAAACCTTATGGATGGCTTTTACAAAAAACACGCTGTATGTGATGCGAAGTATATTCGAAGTAATTGTAAATTCGAATCCAAAAAGATAACGAAATACAGCGTGATCTAATTTTGTGTAGGGAAGTATATTTTGATATAATACAGTGCATCACGTAGCAATCTCGCTGTTGGTCATTAATTACTGAATTCTATACATCAAAAGAGAATCTAATTTCAAATAGGGTATTTATCTCACGAAAACATATCTTACATGGGTTTCTTGATAGAGTGCTCCAACAGGAAATGCATATTCAATCCGCTTTCCCGTGCCATAAAGTGTTCCCTCCACGCTTTCTTGTGGCATCTCATTAGACAGCGTGTGGACCCCCGGGTTTATCACACACTCAGCCGGGTTCACAAGATTTTCTGGAAAACCACGCCAAACGCTGGTATCCAGTGTCATGTTATCGGTCTTCACGAAGTGCTGTGCGTATGGCGTCGACTTCAATCCCAACCGACTTTCAAGCTGTCCTGCTACGAACGTTGACCGGGAAGGGGACTGTTGGAGAGACGTAAGAACATGCAGATGGCGCCCCCCTTTTTGAGATTCACGTTTGTAAACACCCTGACTTCCTCCTAGAACTACAAGCCCCGGGTCATTTCCACCCGAAACCTTTATCAAAACTCCCATATCGTCAGTTACGTCGAATTCAAGTGGCAGAATAAGTATTCCTCGCTGTGGATATTCGTATACTTGTATTTCGTAAGTGGCGGTTGCATCAGACAGAAGTACAGATGTTTTGGACCGAGGGGACAGTAACGCCAATTCCATACCAGTTGCATCAGGGAGCGTGCTGGGTAGAAAGAACACGTAAGTCTGTCCCCACGTTGAAATTGGTGGCATCATTTCAATCATCATATCATGAGACAAGCCGGGACTTCTCTCCGCCAATGGAATAACCCTCGAACCGCATATAAGTCCAACGGGTTTGTCCGAGACGATATATGCACTTGTCAGTGGTCGTGTCAATTGATACACGTGGAATGTTTGATATCTCGAAAGCTCGATTTCAAATGACTCGTGGCCAGCGTAGTGTCTGCCTTCAAATTGGAATAAAGGCATCTGTGGTGTATGCTGCGGTATTTGGATGCGGACTTTCGTTTTCTCATGTATGGCTAAAACAACAAATTCGTGATGACGGTTAGGATAAGTTGGGTACTCGCCACACGCCGCCATATACTCTTGCCCCCAAGCATCAACCGGTATAGCCAGATACCCTCCGGCCACATCTGGGCCTTGAATGATCACAGACACAGACACATCCCGTGTGCTCAAAACTAATATGCTACCGTTCACGGCCTTCTCTAAATCCGTGCAGAAAAACTCGGTTGGAAGGTGAAAGGTAAATGGCTTGCCTCTCTGTAGAACATCCTGAGCCAAGTGCGGGCGGTATCTAGATTGCAGTAGAGGTGACGTAATTGTGACGTGAGCTGGGATTGCGCTGTCCGTGGAGATCTGTACGTATACCCCGATGTCTGGGTCGCCTGCCATCGTACACCCGTCTATTGTAGATAGGAGAAACATTTTGCCTGCGTTGTCTTTTTTACCTTCAATTGAAAAAAAACAGGAGTTTTTATTTTGTAGTCAATTGTTCAATGAAGTGTAGAAATTAAATATAAAGTGTTTTGTTACTCTGCGGGTGTTTTGTCAATTTAAATATAAATGCATTTCTGGTGGGGGTGCAGCATAAGAACTTCACGCAACGGTAAGTAAATATAACTGCTGTCTTAATTTAATCTGGAGTATAAGGATACATTCTAAAACATCTCCCTAACCTTGTGTAGCTGCAGAGGGTTGACTCATCGTCCCACAGTGACAAAGATGAGCGGCATCCTCGTCTTTATTACTACAAAACCCCGTGGCATCACACCCACACATACATGGAGCTGAAATTAATGTGTGTTCAAGGATGTTAAACTCCCGCGACAAAAGTGCGTCGAGTTTATTGATGACAATGATGCTTGTCTATTTCACGCATAGCACACTGTGACATAAAATAATAAGTGACCAGAAATGTGAAACAAGTTACCACACACAATGGCTTTCTTCGTCCCAAATGTGTCCACGAAATACTGGTATGCCCCGATTTGGTGAGCCCTTCCATGCACACTGCAATAGGCCGAACCGGGGCATACGTACTATGTGTGAAAAAGACAAAATACCAGGGTTATCAATGAACCCATCGTACTTCTGTCTTGGAAGCTCAGCTCCCTTGGGGTTGTAACCAAGAAAACCGGTCGTGGCAAATAAGGCAATGTCAAGTAAACAGACAGAGGTGGCACGTTGAAAATTGTGGTCGTGATTTCCCCCGGGTTTCAGAGATTACTGGGTAATAAGGGGCACTATGCTGGTAGTGTGTGCTAGTTTCCACTGACCTCTAAATCTAAGTGTGGCAGTGATCTAAAATTTTACATCGATTTTGGGTGAAAATAATGAAATAAGATCCTGGTTCCGCAGACTTCATTAATTTGGAGCTAATTAAAATCATCAAGAGAGAAAAAAATTTTTGAAACCCGTCAACACAGAACAGTGACTGTTGCAATTACTACAAATGCGCATGCGTGTGATCTGGGATAAACTTTGCTTCTGAAACCCGTGCTTGGTAAAACGGCACTTACTGCACTCATTCTCTCTCTCGTACCAATTCGGTTTGCACGTGCAAATCGGTCCTAATGTAGAGTCCGTATTACATGTACTTCCGTATACCGCACTGGTACAATCAAGATCGTTGTTACAGTCCATTCCTAGAACTAAAAAAAAAAATCAAATGGGTGACTTTTAAATAATATAAAATCATATTCAGTGTTTAAGGACTTATTTGGATAAGTGTACATATCAGTCACTGATGATTTTGGATGTAGAAATCAATTTAGAAAAGACACACTTGTCCATAACAATCGATTTTATAATTTTTAATGTTGATATTCGCTTCTTTGGTTGAAATTACTATTCTTTAGCAAATTCTAAATTATTGTACATAAAGTTTTCTTTTGTGCTAAAATAGGGTACTAAAACAGTGAGAATCTCGCCCTTCGGATACAGAGAAAAAGAAACCTCCATAAAATGCGATTGCAGCAATCATAGTAAAAACACGAAACTAAAAGTTAAAGGACTAAAATGAGTAAAAATACCTTTCCGACAGTGTGAGAACTGATCCGACACAAAACCTGGGCGGCACTCACATCTGTATGTTTGTTCTGGACACCAACTGGCGGCGTCATATTTTTGACACTCCGCATCTGTTAAACAATCTTCGGATAATGCTGGAATTCAAGTCGCCTTGCTTCACATACCATCGTAAATAAAGAATTTTGATACCCAAAGACAAGAACTGGCTATATAAAAATGCTCTAGCTATAAAATTACAATATGTACGAACTTTATATACCATTGGCAAAAAGACAAAATGTAATCATAATTTTCGCATACCACATGTGCATGAAACCAGTGTTCTTTGTTATATGGCAGATTAGCATGCTCAAATGCAACAAGACATGACATTAAATTCCAAAAACTGAATTATAACTGAATACCTTTAAATGTGTTAAAACCACTTGTACTTAAGTGAAGCTCAAAATACCCTCGATTGGTGAGGGTCCCCACTGTCCCGCTTACGACAATATAGTACGTGTGGTTTCCCCGTAACCTTGCCATAATTCTAGGATTCAGAGAATCCCCTTCGTCGTCACTGAGAACAATTAATCTGTCGTCAAGAGGTTGAAAAGTGAGTGGGTTCACGCCGCCGTACAGCCTCATATTCACATCAAATGAATACTCTGCATGGAGGTCTATTATGATATCCACAGGGTCAGTTGATTGGACAACAAAACTATAAATTACGTCGCCTACGCCACCGGCTCCAGCTCCAATGTCAGATGCCCGGATGTTGTTCGCCTTTGTTATGTATTTAGAATTAAGGAGCAACATGCCAAGATCATGCAATTGGACTGAAAAATATACACCTTTGGAATTATCAGTTGCACACCAGTAGAAACNACAGACTACAGGATGGAAGAGCTAAAAGCAGCCACAGCCAAGGACCCCATACTGAAGAAAGTATGCAGTGCAGTTCATGAGGGATGGCCTAAAAGTGAAAAGAACTGTGACCCAGATTTGAGACAATATTTCGCATTCCGAGATGAGATCATAGTTGATCAAGGTGTAGTGCTGAAAGGAAGCCGGATCATCGTACCAGCAACTTTACAGCATGAATATGCATTGAAAGCACACAGAGGACACGCAGGTTGTCAAGCAACAAAGTCAAGGGCAAAAGACATAATGTATTGGCCCAGCATGATGAAAGACATTGACAGTATTGTAGAAAACTGTACCGTGTGCCTGTCTATGAAAAAGCACCAGCAGAAAGAACCACTTATGTCTTACCCAGTACCGACCAGACCATGGTCTATTGTGGCTACAGATTTATTCGAGTGGAGAGGTGTAAACTACATGGTAACAGTGGACTCGTACACTAGCTGGTATGAAGTCAATACCCTAGGGAACAGTACAGCCAGTGCAACAGTTATAAAAAAACTTAAGTCGCATTTTGCAAGATTTGGCATTCCAGACATCCTCATTTCTGACAATGGTCCACAATTCAGTGCCAGAGAATTCAAGGAATTCAGCCAAGCTTGGAAGTTCAACCATGTAACCAGTAGCCCCCATTTTCCGTCTAGTAATGGATTGGCAGAAAGAGCAGTACAGGCAGCAAAAGCGCTTCTAGAGAAAAGTGCACGTGAAGGCAGTGACCCTTATTTAAACCTGCTCAATAGCAGAAATGTACCAAGAGACCCAGTGCTTGGATCAGCGGCCCAGAGGATGATGGCACGTCGCACCAAAAGTGACATACCTATAGATGAATCATTACTAGCTCAGAAAATACTCGACCCAGAGATAATCACACACCGCCTTTCAGAAAGGAGATTACAGCAGAAAAACACATATGACAAGACAGCTAAACCACTCCCAGCATTGCAACCAGGTGACAGAGTCATGCTGGAAAGCAAAACAGGTTACAACAAACCAGGGATAATCACCAAGGAAACGGCCCCGAGATCTTACAATGTCCAGTGTGATGACGGCAGTGAACTTCGCAGGAACAGAAGACACATCCTGAAAATGCCAGACCAGCACAAATTATCACCAGATTCAGGAGAAATGAAACCAGATAATCAGGACAGTGCGAAAATTACGAGAAGTGGGAGAGTTATAAGACCACCCAAAAGACTGATAGAGGAATAAACCATACATGAGGACTGACATTCATTTGTGTTTGTTATGTATTGTTATTTCAGAGTACCAGTGCAGAAAAGCACTAAGTTATGCAACATTTTCAGTGACATTCTTTTTACTTTACCTTCTGGGAAAGGAAAGGATCAGACAGACTGTAATTGACAAACTGTTGAAAGTGAATTCAGAGACTGTTGAAAATACACTAAAATTAGAGACTGTTGAAAGTGAATTCAGAGACTGTTGAGAGTACACTAAAGACTGTGAATATAAGAGACTGTTAACATTGCAAAGTTTGCAATCATTCAGAGACTGTTTGTTTATTTGTCACAGTTAATTACTGTCAGATCAAATTCATTCAGGAGGACAGACTTTTCTTTCATTGAACATTTAAAAAAAATGTTGACTTTGATGTTAATGTTGATTGTTTGACTTTGATGTTAATGTTGATTGTTCATTGTTGACTTTACTTAAAGCACTCAAAGTTATTCATTAGAAATACAATCAGTAAAAAGTTACAGTGCCAAAATCAAGGGA